>CM026212.1:20982850-21010350 GCA_014839995.1 Xenentodon cancila
ACATATATATATACATATATATATATACACACACACATATATACATACATATATATATACACACACACATATATACATATATATATACACACACACACATATATACATATATATACACACACATATATATACATATATATATGTGTGTGTGTGTATATACATATATACACACACATATATATATATATATGTATATATATACATGTGTGTGTATATATACATATATACACACACATATATATATATATATGTATATATATATATATATATATATATATACACATACATACATATATATATACACACACATAGAAGTGTGTGTGTGTATATATATATATATATATATATATATATATATATATATATATATATATATATATATATATATATATATATATATATATACACATACATACATATATATATACACACACACATAGAAGTGTGTGTGTGTATATATATATATATATATATATATATGTGATAACACTGAGAATATATTGGCTCCATGTTGAAATTCGTTCTCATCTGTAACCTGCTTGCATCCGACACCTTTGCCGTAATAATCCTACAACTCCTTTGCAACTGCAGTGCAGAAAAATGGCCACCTATTGAGATAATTAGCTGCAGTACTTATCTTCTGTTTATACAGTTCATCCACCGCAGAAAACTGCACAGTAATTAATCTGAAAATGAGAAGGAATATGATATATTTTGATTCAAACTTTATGCTTTAAAAAAAAAAAAAAAAAGATGTTGAGCTTTTCAGGTGCCCTCATGAGAAATGAGCCGTTATTGATCAAACAAGCATATTTCCATATTGCCATGGTCAGACTTGAGTCTCCTTTTTTGATAAATTTGCTTAGCTGGATCATTAAAACCAGGAACCCTTTAGGGACTTTGACAGCCTGGAGGCATTAACATCATTGTTCCACTTTCCCTCAATACCTGGGAGTTTTCTATGTTACATTCAGAATTTTATATCGTCAGAGCACTCGGATGGCGCCGGACCGTACACAGTCGGGTCAGCAGTGCCGGTTTTAGAGTGAGGCTGGCAGTAAGTGTCGCAAACCAAAACCAGCTTTAAATAAAACAGGAAGAAGAAGAAGAAAAAAAAAAAAAAGGCCGATCTGTAAACATTAGATGTGCGTCTGTCGCATCCTGCCAGCCCGTTCGTGTGTTTGACGGTGGCCAGCACATCCTACTCTCTCTGGGGTTTTGCTCTGTACTGTCATTTCAGCAGCGGGCACACAGAGTCATCCATTGTGGTTTCAATGTTGCTAGGCTACCTAACTTCTCCACTGTTTTGTGTTTGAACACCTACTGTTCAAAAAAGCGGTTCAAGGGAAACCTGTGGGTCTGAATACTGAGCAATACGAACCTGCAGGAGTAACTCACAACACTAATGGGCTTTTTTTTTTCCTTTTTTTTTCTTTCCCTCTCTCTCTATGTCAAAAAATACATATCTCCCTTTTAGTTTCTTGTATGCCAGAGCAGTGGTATCTGTTTAGTCCATACATGCATATACTTCACAGCCTTGCTATGTGTGTGGATCTGAAAGTGCATGACTCAAGTCACTGGAGTAGTGAAACCCGTGTGTTTGAAGTCATCCACTGCTCTTCTTCACATGCTCCCGATCGTGTCTAGGAGTTATTATTATTCCTGTTCTGTCTATCCTGTTATCAGCTTTGGGTGTCGTGCTTATTCCAAGCATGGACAGTGTGTTTCCAAGGGTGAAGGGTGAGCAAGCAACCTGCTCACCGGGGCCCCACACAATTTCAGCAGCTTTTTTTTTTTTTTTTTTATTTCTCGCCTTGTGTGCTCTCAATCATTATAAGTGTAAAGCAGTTTGACCCCTGCACAATAGCAGCCTTGCCTCCTTGAACTTTGCAGGGCAACCCAACCCCCCCTCCTGACCTCAACGGCGTGACCGCCTGATTTCCCCGGAGTCCTCAAAACAAAAACTCATTGGATGACCCCTCAACTGATCTCTTCCTCCTCCATGACTAGATTTGAATCATCCCGTCCCTCCTGCTTCTCGTCTAAAAAAGACATCATTTTTTCTTTGTTGCTTTTTTTTTTTAATTTTGCATTGCTTTATCTAGTCACTTTCGTTTGTGTTCCTTTCATCTGTACAAACCAATCAAAAAACAAAAAATAAAACATCGTGTTACACAAAGCTTTTGGACTGAAACATCCTGTTCTATGTTACTTCTATTTCCACCGGTTTATCCTGGACCACTTCTGAAAGGGTCTCCATTAATATTTTAAATGCGCTTCTGCTTGTGGTGAAAGGTTATTAAAGCCAGGCATGTTGCCACATTTAACAGAGTTGCTTTCTTTTGTAGGCAGTAAAAATTGAAATGTTGGCTTAAGAAGTGAGTCATAATAAGGTAGACGCAGATAAATCTATCAGTTAAGACAAGAGGTGGTACAATAACTGTGTATAAAGATCTAGTTACTAACAGACATCCCAGCGGATGGATTTGTATGTTACAGAGGCAGCACGTGTCACTGAGTGTTTAGTTTAGCCTTTAATAAAGTCTGTAAGTTGTTTTGGTGATCCTGACAGGCAAGTGAAGTCGTTTGTCAGAAAAGTATTGCATCTTATTTGTTATGAAAATGTCAGAGCTGCAGTGATCCGTCAGTTATTGGAAAAAACAAAAAACAAAAAGCTTCCCGTGCCTCTGGGTCTAGAAGATACATCAACGGGTGTTTGTGCATTTTTTCGTTCGTGTGTGGATTAAAGAAGAACGCTAGTAGTGATTTGCAAAGCACAGACCTGCTATTTCCCCTTCAGCTGGTTTCTTTCTTTTTTTTTGTTTTGCTTTTAATGCTCAGCTAAAGTAAAGACAGGCATCGAGCTTCATGCATTTAACTAAGAAAGCCAATACTTTTACCTCACAAGAACATGAAGTGGCTCTGCTGTGATCTGTGTGCAGTCTCGGTGATGGTGAAGCTGTTGTTGCTGTGATGGAATTAACTGTCATTCATTTTTGCAGTTTTCAATATTATATTGGTTCAGATTGCACAAACGTCAGCCGCTCGGGACAAACAGTCCTCAGATTTCCGGCCTGGTTGCGTTTTGTGCTGATGAAGACCCAGCCCTTTCACAAACACTGTTTTCTTATTCTTTTTTTTAAACATGATTCGACTTAGTTTCAGTTGGGACTCTTGACCTTGAAGTGTGTGAGACTGAAACCAGACAGCGGCTCATTATGTGGCAGGACACTGGTGTAT
The DNA here is from genome assembly GCA_014839995.1 of Xenentodon cancila. Taxonomy (NCBI): domain Eukaryota; kingdom Metazoa; phylum Chordata; class Actinopteri; order Beloniformes; family Belonidae; genus Xenentodon; species Xenentodon cancila. The sequence continues at coordinate 20,986,091 of CM026212.1, forward strand.
AAGAGGCGGTAGTGGCAATGACAACCAACTCAACGGAGACGGGAACTGTAGGTCTTCTTTTGTATGTATAAGCTCCTCTTTCATTTCGCTCTCCTTCATTGCGTAATGTGTGACATAATTAAATTTCGTTCTGCGTCCTCCTGTTTTTGATCCCTTGTGGCCTGTTTTCGCTGCTGGTAGCTTTACTTCCTGTTTTTTAGTCTAAAAGTCTGACTTTCCTAGTCCTTGATTCTTCACACCTGTGTCTTATCAGACCCTGTGAGCGTCGTCGCCTTGCCTCTCCTCTTTTCCCTGCCGGTCCATCTATTCGTTACGTCGGCGTGTTCCTGTACTCTCCTTTGCAGTTGTCTTCTTTCACTGTGGTGGATGTTTTGTGCCTGTTCTAGATTTCCTGCAATGCAGCTACTTTTATTTGAAATTAAAGGACTTTTGTTTGATTAAACCTGTTTCCATCTTAGGTCCTCCCCACCCAACCATAAGTACACCAGCTCAGTTTTTATTTTTACCATCAGGATGTGGATGTTGCCTCTTCTGTTGTTCAATCCTCCAGTATGATGGCTCACTTTTCTTCTGAATTCTCCACACAAAACATCTTTCATTTGTCTCAACATTTTGGAAAAGTGTTTATTTGTCGTTACTTGAGTTTTTTAGAAGGGTATGTACCGTACTCTCGGTAAAACAAATAAACCTGCCTAACAAAGGCGTAGTTGCCGGAAGTGGATCTATCCCCCTAGCTGAGGTAAATAAAAAAATAAATACTGTTACTTGTGCATTTATCTTTGTAAAATGAGAGCTTCTGTAGCTTACAATCAGCTACATAAAAGGAAGTATATTTTTGCAGAAGAATTTTGGGGAAGACCCAGGACACACTGGAGAGACTGTCTCTCGGCTGGCTTGGGAACGCCTCGGGGTCCTCCCTGGAGGCTGGTGGAAGTGTCTGGGGTGAAGGAGGTCTGGGCATCCCTGCTTAGACTTGTGCCCCCGCAACCCGGCCCCGTATAAGCAGATGAAGATGGATGGATGGATTTTTGCGGAAGTACCATTACCTGGGCGTGCTGATCGCCTGCAGCAGCACCTTAAAATTAGTCATACTTAGTGTTTTCCTAACACTAATATGTGTATTTGACATCCAGCCTCTAACATGATATAGTGAAATTATGGCAAAAGCAATTCCCTATGAAGGAATATCACATGATGTTGAATTCATTTAGCAGATGCTTTTATACTGAAGCAATAACACGTCCACATCTGAACTGGAGAAGCCGTGGATGGAATCAGTGGGAGATGTATGCAGCATTCTGTCCTGGCGACGTGGATGATGATTTCCTTTGATAACACTGAACGTATTCCCTCTGCGTGTTATTTCTCCGTCAAGCAAAGACAATGCTTTCACATCGTGTGAGCTCAGACAAATATTAGACAGTATCGGCTGGATTTACTTCTGTTTGTCTGTTCAAGTGGACTTTTTCTCGTGTGTGGGTGCGTGCTCGCTATATCCTGTCATTTTACCAAGCGTGTCTGCTGTCGGGGAGAGAGAGAGAGAGAGAGAGAGAGAGAGAGAGAGAGAGAGAGAGGGTGGTGAGTGAGCAGAGGGGACATTACGAAGATGGACGACACTGTCAAACTGGGATGGTGTTTGTCGCAATGCAAGCATTTTCTTCTACTCTATTATCATTATCACGGCTGATGTTATTGTTACAACAGCCATTTCAGGAAGTGGTTGAGCTGCTCAGGCTGAAAGGCAGCAAAACAAAATGGAAAACTGAGATATTGGAATTCAAGAGGTGGAATATGTGTTGTATAATATCTACATTTACAGATAATTGGAAGCAGGCAGTATGACTGCGATGCCTTTTGAATTTTTTACAGCTGTGTGTGTGTGTGTGTGTGGCCACAATAAAGAGCGAGCGGCTACAAAAAAAGTGCTCCCAGGCTGATTTATTGTTCCTAAAGAACATTTGTATAGTTAATGGTCTAACGCCAACTATACTGCAAAACCAACCATGAAGGAAGGTTACGGCTCAGGAAAAAAAAAAGAAAAGAAAAAGTTTCACTTTTATGACCCTCGACACACTTCACAAACGGAACTAGCCATGAGCTGTAATCAAAATTCAGCACCAACTGCCGCCTTGTCATCCTGCAAAAACAAAACCAATCTGATCCAAATGAACCAAAATGGTACAAGCAAGGTTTAACAATGTAATTACAGTCCCAGCTTCACACCGTTACTGACAGGCCAAACATGTTAATGATGTTCCCCCGTCTCCGTCTCACATGGCTGTCCTTTAGGATGCTGGAGCAGGTGTGATAAATGCAGCCGTTTAAATCAAAGCACTCCCCTCTCTCTCCTCAACCTCCTCTGGGGAGAAAGAGGATGCCTCCATGCAGATTGATATCAGGAGGCCCAGCCATATCCTGCAAGGTCTGACTGATGGACTGTCTGGATAAAAAATGAACTTTATACCCACCATGCAAGCTATGATTCATGTGAATCTCCCTTCCCCCCCCTCGGCTGAAACCAGTCCACATAGACCCTCACTACATGCTGTCTGGAAACAGTACAGTATATCATATAGTGCTGCACGGCCTGCCTGCACCCAGAACACACCAGTTCCTAAATGTGGTGAACCAAGGCACATCAATCCAGAATCATTTCCTCATAAAATGAAATAAACCAAAGATCAAACGTTGGTCTAGTTTTTGCGCTGCTTTAGCAACATACAAGGATAGATCTTTCCCTGAACGTCCTTATTGGCAAAGGTTTTGTTCCAAATCCAAGCAAAGACGCGTTTGACCACTTGTTTCGGCTCTTCTGCCCTTCCATACCATGATGAGTGACAGGCAGGCGTATCGCCTGGGTCACATTACTCACAGTTCTTTCTGTTCATTCTGTTCCTCTTCTTTTCTGCGTTAACCACATGATGAAGCGATGCACTTTCTGCTCCAAATCTAAGTAGGTAGTGTGGGAGGTAGTGGTGCAAAAAAGAACACAGCCCTGCTTTAGACTCCAATTAATTTGCCACCTGAAAGCAACACTATACTTGCTGAGAAGGAAAATTGCAAATAATTTATGGTTAACGTCTCCCTTTTAACCATATAGAGAGACACGACACGTCTAATAGAATCGCACCTCAAATGAGAGAAATTTCTTGACACTGTCGCAAAGTTTCCACGGGCATTTGGACCTTTTCATTGTCTGTTTGCAAAACAAGTTGCTGGTGTGTGTGGTTGCGCCTGTAATTGACTTGTGTTCTTTATGGAGGAGTTGGAGCGATTTACAAAAGCTTTAGGTTGATGGAATAGTGTTTCTGTAATGACTTTCTATAAAAAGGCTCGGATGACTGACGTCTGAGGGGAGTGAGAGAGTGTTAAATCATCACCTCAAATGTAAAACTCGGAAGAAGTTAAATCAGAAAAGTTAAACATCCACATGATCCTTTTTTCCCCCCCTCTTCTTCTTAATTTAAGTGACATAGATGATTAATTGGCTCTTCAATTTCAGCGACTGTAAAAGCCAAACTTGGCTGTCAGTGCCGTGTTCACGGTGTCAGCCCAAATCTGATTTTTAGCATATCCCAAATAGAATCTTATTTTTCTTACTGGCCGTTTACATCAAATATTGCAAGTCATCAGGACCTTGCTGACGTTCCATATGTCGGATGGTTGCTATGGTAACCAAGGGGCAATATCTTCTTGGTGGAGTGGGGTGCACTGTATAAGTAAGGAAAATTGCAGTTCCTGGACTGACCACTGGGGGCTGATCCCACAGGAGAGTTGATCTCGATTGACCCCATTGGAGCCTGGAAGCCATGGGGACTGCAAGGCAGCATAATTTTAAGTTTGAGTTTCACAGTGGGACAACTGACTCCTGGCTTGCAGTTGAAGTGGGCAGGCTTCACCACAAGCAAGGCCCCGCCCCTATTATCAATGATTAATGATAATCTGAAACAGAGCACACACATCACAAATTATTTTAAAATCTTAAAAGCATTAAAAAAAATGATGGCAGCAATCGTTATCATTGTTCAAGTAGAAGAGAGTGGCCCGGTCGGACTGGATCAGTTATTTCACGCTGCTGACTGTTGCAGGTGGTTCTGCTGGTTCAAGTCGGAGGAAACCACCACATGGATTTTGTCTCAACCTCCACTGATTCAGAGGCGGGACAGCAGTTGGTGACAGAGCTGGACATACTGTATTTTGACATGCAAAGTTCCGTATTAATCGGGATCAGTCGGCCAGTCCAGAGGATCTTGTGAAAAGTTTGGATATAGACTCAGTAATGAAGAAACAGGTGACAGGACCAGCCCGCATCCCATCAAGAGATAAAGGTCTGTCTGAATGGTCACTCCAAGTCCGTCTCCAGGTGTGTTGCAAACTGCTAAATCGATTAGATATTAGTTAAAAAAAAGCTCATTGATTAAATATTTGACTATGAATGTTACTGCTAGATTGTGTGTGTTTGATGAGTAATTACTCTACTAAGATACGAGGAAAATTAGATATATGTCTGACACCTACTGCTGCATGTCTGCAGGGATTGAGTGACATCTCTTTCACAGCACACTGTCATTTTGATACATACCCAAGTCCAGCGGTTGACACAACCAGTCCCAAGGTTGTAGTCAATCACCAACCCATAAACCTTTTGATGAAACTGAAATCCTTGGAGGCAAAGGAAGTGCAACCCCTGCAGTATATAAAATCTGCCCCATTTGTCATTGATCTAAAAAGGTATTAAAACTTTAATAAAGATCTGTTAACGACTGATTAAAGGTCACAAGAACCTAACAGACTGAATAACAATAATCATAAAAAAAAAAGGAAATCAATGGTGCATATAGTGGTCTTTTATGTGAGCGTTATATGAGCACTGTAAAAATGATGGAAGGGATCTCAAAGAAGCAAAGTGGTGGGATTTGTTTGAACCCCAATCATGAAAATAAAATAAAATATATAATAATTTTGTTCACACTTTGTAGTATAATAGTATGAAACTCCAAGGGCAACAAATGTGCATGAACTTTACTCGTGCTTTCTTACAGAAAATGCTGTTTTTGTAGCTTTACTAGTGAGAATATCCTCCATAATACTTCAGGGCTTAAATGTCACAGCGCAAACTACACACAAAGTGCTGTAAAGCTCTTTGCAAAGAGTGACAGAAGGTCTAGTTGGACGTGATAATTTTACCAGCTCTCATGGTCAGTGACAGATCCTGGCTGGACATTGATTGTGATTTTCATTCTGAGAAATAAAAAAGACAGTGATTGAGGTACTTACCCTAATGAAACCTCTGTTCCTGTGGTGCTCTTCTGTGTGATTTGATTGAAAGGGCACAGAGTATAAGTATACCTGGAGGGGAAACAGAAAGCATAATGTGCCCACTGAGTGAGATGGTTTTGTGTGGTGGTTTTACTTTTACCTTTACCTCAGGCACTTTTTGTCTGTTTAACTATAGTTGGATTATTTTGCTTTATCTGATCCGTTGATAAAAAAACGGCAGGCAAAATGGACAGTTTCCAGCTTCTCAGAGATCTTAATGTAATTAATGTGATTACCTTTTTCAATACATGAAAAACCGGACTAGAAATACCCTGCGTGCATACACCAAATACACCAAAATACACCATTTATTTTGCCACGGTTGATTTTCTGTTGTGTAACAGTGTATTTAGAGTTTTTTTTCAGAGGAATGTTAAGCCAGACCATCAAAACTACTTCCTTTAGGTTCTACTGGTCAAATTGACGCTCCAGCAGATCAAAAGGGATTTTGATTTGACACTCTGACTTGGGAGCAAGGCATCAGGTGACATTACCGCGAGAAAGACAACAAACAAAGGTCCGGCACACATCATGAGCCATACCGCAATACTTGCAGTGAGCAACTTTTTTATGACAAAATATTATTTACTCGCCTTCAACTCTGTACATACCAATCACGCAGGTGTAACATCAAAATGTCTTCACGCCTGATTGAGACTGACGACTGGCGAACTCAACTAATTTGCGTGGGCGATGTAGCCACTTACGTAACACTCACTGATTGGCAAAAGGAAGCAGACAGCCTAAGCGTTTAACTTTTGGATGTCACTACTAAACTCTACAGCCACAAATATGGCTGTGGGAAAGAGAACTATAATTAAGAGAATAAAAGATGCATTAAAGTCAGAGTAAACAGGGGTACTTCTAAGCTAAATGGCTACCTACTGGTAAGGAACTGGCAGTTACCCCGCCACCCAGGGCTCTTCCACTTGAGCAAAGGCAAGCCTAGAGGAGTTAGCAATTAGTAGGAACTATCACTAATGCACTTGGAAGGGACGGTGCGAGAGTAGCGGCTCGAACAATCACTAGCCCCAGAAACGAACTGATCAAAGACCCTAATGGTGAAACTGACAGGGGGAAAGGCAGTCAGGCTTTCTTCATTGACATTTGAACTGTTACACTGACTGCCATAAAACAACAGAGGATGCCAAGGTCGCTGCAATGAGGGAAAGAGAAAGAGACAGAATGGGTGGAGGGGGGGGAAAGGGGCTGCTGTGTAAGTAGACGTGGGCTGGGAACTGTGAGGGGGATCAAAAGCTGCATGAGAGAAAAAGCAAGATGAAAGAAAAGGAAATGATGAACATCAGAGATAGTGTGGTGGCAGAGAGGTAGATGATTGGCTGTTTAGCTCCTGCACTCTTGTTTGTGGGTTGTATTAAATGCTTCTCATCTTGGGGACTTTCATGTCTACTGTATATTTTAGTGGGAATACCCCTTCTCCTTTCCTTTACACATTGTACATGTGTTTTTTTTTCCTTGTGTCGTTACTGCAGAATATTTGTGTTCAAGTTTTATATGAATATACGTTTTGTGATCAGTAATGCCTTTCACGATGCCCGACTGCTCATCCAGGAGAATGACAAGGGTATATTTGCCCTTTTTCTGTCGTTGACAGCATATATTTGAGCGCTGAAGTCCAAAGTCAGTTGTGAACATGACAACAAGCACATTAAAACTTTGGTGGGGCCACCGCGGATATATAGTCCTCAACATAAGAAAAAAGCCAAAATAAGTGGTGTTCTGTTTTCCGCAAAATTTCACAAAACTAACTGTGCTTCACCATCAGCTGAACTTTGTGGGCTTGAACTGGAAAACTAACTTCCTGCGTTAGGCCCTGTCCTTCCCATGCCGCTCTGTGACCATGCCAATCTTGATGCGCTCTATTCCTCATTTGTAAAAGTCTACAAGACTTCCACAAAGGACCGATGACCCAGGCAGAAGCCTGAGCTGAGCAGCGCAACGCACCTTACAGCTACGGGGAGGTTCAGTTTGGCAATGCTTTGGTGGGTCCAATCTTACCCCAACTGTAGAAGGTTCTGTCCAAACACACCTGACTCTGTGGCGGTGCCATCAAGGTCCGAGATAATAAGACATTAGAGGATTGGGGTAAACCGATTGTAAGAACTGCCAGAGTTCGAAATGTGATGCAGATTTTGAGATACACTTTCTTTCTTTCAGCTGTATAAAATGTTATACATACATTTGCTTAACTTTAATCAACATTTATTCCCTCTCCCTCTCAGATAGCACTTGGAAGTCACTAAGATGTTTTCAAGCTTTCCCTGAAATGTAATCGTTCCACGGTGTCTTGGGTCTACCTTCTGGCCTGACAAACTGGAAACACCTCCCCAAGGGTAGCATCCGGGATTCATCCAAACCAGATCCCTGAACAGCCTCTATTCAATGTGGAGGAGCAGCAACTCCACCCCTCAAAGGTGGACCTTCTAATCCCATCTCTAAACTAGAGTCTGGACACCCTATAAAGGAAACTCATTGTAACCGCTTGTAATCTCATGCTTTTGGTCATAAACCCACAGGTTATGACCATAGGTACTACTGCTGATGGCTCATGGAGCTGCCTGTCCATCTCCTGCTCCATTCGTCCCTCACTCATGAACAAGACCACAAGACAATCCTCCACTTGAGGCAAAACCTCAATCGAAACTCGGTGAGAGTATTCCAACCATGTTCTCAGATTCTCCCCCTCGTTGCTTCACAAACAGCTACGAACCGCACCAGCTGAAGATCATGGTTTCATCCGTGAAGCCAACAGGTAGGATAATTTCTTAACCACAAAAGGGTGCCAAATAAAACTCTGTCATGTACAAAATAGCTTCTTAATGTCAAGATAAGTAAACTCTCGCTTTATTGTTCTTTATACACCCCACTAGACTCATTGATTTGCAAAGCAGGTGTTTCAACAAATATCCTCATCTGAGCCCTGAAGCAGATGGAAGCTGATATACAGGCATAGGGAGTGGAAGAAGGGGTGAAAGGAAAAGGCTATCAGATAAATCCCCAAAGGGAGGCATCATTCTATACTTGTACCTCTATTTTCCCTCTCTGTCACAGTCCCCTCTACCTTCAAAGCAAAGTCCTGCCCATTTTTGCTGATACACCATCACTGCACAACAAATAAATAAATAAAAAGGCTATTTGTATGTGGGGGCACTGCAATCTGACCTTGGATGCTTGTCACTATGTGACAGCTAGTGAGGAAACAAAAGCAGCAAGGCAACAGAGAAAATGTGTCGCTGGGCAAAAGGGGAGAAAAATAGTTAAGAGAGATTAGAAATGCCAAGCCCTACATCCAGAATGAGGTACACGTTGATTAGCTGTTTGTCGGGGAGACAGACGGTTCACATTCTGCCATCTGTGTTACATAAATGGGACGTAGCAGAAAGGTCAGAGAGACACATTTACACAAACTGTCCCCAGCTATCCTTAGCAATGAGCACACCATGACACGATGGGGAAAATACAACAAAAAGCTTTGAGGACAAAAGACTGACAGCAGTGGAAATATAAGACTAAGAAACAGCAAGGAGAACAAAGACAGGGAAGGGCAAGACTGAAGGATAAAAAGAGATAAAAGTACGCAAAAGAGAGTGGGAGGGAATCAGAGTGTGCTGCTGGTGACGCTGTACATATGAATCACCAACTGCACATGCTGCAAATATGACAGATGATTATGTAAAATAAGAGGGACACTGGGTCGGCGATGCAAAAAAAATAAAGGCGAAGAGATAAAAAGAGTTGGTCATTTATTAAACCTTTGATAATTAGATGCTTGAGACAACAGTGATTCTTCCTTTCAAGTGCTGCACTTTAAACGGTGTCCCTTTCTGTCCCCTACAGTCGATCTGTCACTGTCTGACAATGCAGCTCTGACACTTGCCATAATAAGTTGGTATCAGTGTGTCAATCTTTGGCAGGACTGCTAGGGCCTGAAGGTACACAGTAAGAGAATACATATCTTAGATGTAACCTCTTAGCCCCTGAGGCAGTGTTTCATACTTCACTGGATTGGTCAGGAAGCCAAGGTTCCCCGTAGATCTGCTGTTTTCTGAAGCGATACTAGTCTTGTGACGTGCTTCTTTCAAATTTTATTGACTCAAATTAAAGTTTAAGATGCTGAGACACAGCTTATCCGAGCCTCTATTTTATTTAGTAGAAACCTCCACTAACCCATTAGGACACCGCAAACGAATATGTGCACGTAGATTCAGGTATTAATGTGCACAGAAAATAAGTGACTAGAGGGAACACTTTAACTTTCAAGCACTTAGAAGCAACACTTGAAGATATAATATTGCTCTATAGTTTCTTTGCCACGGTGTATAAATTAATGATAATCGTATATAAAGAAGCACGACTAGTCATATATATGATCTTTACCGTGTAATACTGTAGGAAACTTACTTTTATAAGCATCTGAATAATTAAGCTGTCACACAGAATGAAAATGAAACATTAATAAATAGGTATTATAGGGATAAATATATTGATGGGAACCAATTGCTCAGGTTTGCTTCAGGTCCAGAGGCGTTAGTCATGCACAGTTGGTTGTCTTTGTTCTAGCACAGAAAACAGTGATGGATCCAAGCTGTTCCTCACCTCTTACTAGGTGGTGAAGGCTGCACACCCCCATCACCCCCTCTTAAGGTTGAAGCAGCGATAGCTGATGACTCTTTATGCGCTGCATCTTATTACAGCTGCTTTACGGAACGCATCACAGCCCATTTGCCTTGCACATTGTTCCCCTACAAAACCAGGTGTCAGATGTGGGTTGGTTTTATATGATGATGTAAGCAACTCTAAGGAGGAAAAAAAATCTGATATGGGCAATAGGTCAGAAGTGGCCATTAAGACGTGCAGTGTAAATGCAGCCATAAAATGCTACAGGAGCTTTGGTTTATTAAAACGTGGTCTTAACTTTTTTACTTGTGGCCATCATTTGAACTAGTTTAACTGCTGCAGCACTTCTATTGAAAGAACAGGCGTCACTGTTTTCTTTGTCTTACTTTGAGGCGTGGGGAGCACATACATACATACATATATATACACATGTTCTTCCAAGTTGATTGGGTCACCTCACACTACAGGAAAATCTGATAAGATCCTCTTCACTCAAGATGATTAGGACTTTACTTGGGATTGGTACATGGGGAACATTGGGATCAAATCAGCCCCGGTTTTCCTGTTGTGTGGCTGGTTTAAGTTGGTGACTACATCCTATGTAGCTCATAAGAATCAAGTTGAAATAGTTTAACATACAGTCAGAAATCTAAAGTCAACTACAATTCTCATGTAAGTTATTTGGTTACATGAAAGAGGAATTATATAAAGAAAAAGGAAAACAGAAGAGCTTACTTATTCCTCATCCCTCTGAGATCCAGTCAAATGAAAGAAAGAATAAAAAAAAACAAAAAAAAAACAACAATTAAGCGAAACTAGACCGTTAAGCGGCGGCGTGGGCGGGGTTCACTGAAGGCGACACTGCAAACTGTGGCAACATCAACAGTGGCTACAGGTGACACGGCGAACACTCAGCTGGGATGCTACGGGTCAAAAGTGATGTAGCAGAATAAATCAACAACGTTAATTGCTTAATAGCAAACTTTTAGGGATGCCAGGACTTAATCTTGATAGCCTACGGCAAGCTGATGTTATGCATTTAGTTAATGTGTTTCAATAGCCGTGATTAAGTTACATAACAGGTTACATTCTTAGTAGAAATATCCATTTATTGAGCCATCGTGCTGCTGATCATACTTTAAGATGTATATTATTCAACTGAAATGAAAAAGTAAAGAAAAAAATCCTTATCCACATTGTTGATACCAGCAGAAATTATATCTTTATTAAGTTACTAACGATGGTTTTTGCTAATGTGTTTTATAAAAAATATAACAAATCAAATTGTATAAATGTTTAATGTTTAAATGTCCAATTAAATTGAAGACAAAGTGCTGGAAACAGGTACATTAAAACAATTTCAACTAAAATAATAACAACTTGCTCTGAATAACGGTACCTCGTAAACATTTTTGCTATATATTTGAATATTAAAGGTAATCCATAATCAAATAAATCTGTGTGCAGTTTTGAAATGTATAGACATCTATACATCTTGTGCTGCATTCAAAGTTTCAAACTGATGTTCAGGTCAGGCTTTGAGTGAAGTTAAACTTTTTAGTCATTAACACAAGTGGCAGCAAATCAAAAGGTTATAACAACACCCAAAAAAAGAAAAATCAAAGTTCAATTGCCGACATCAAGCTCTGACAGTGAAAACAATCACTGTAGATTGTGGTCCTTACTGCACATGGTTGATAGGAATAGAAGAGGCATCTGGAACGAGGATTCTCTGAATAAGTGCTGATGCTGAGACTTTGTTTTTCTTTGTCTCAAACTCACAAAAATGCATGGCTGGCAATCCAACACATTAAATGTTGCTTGTTACGGCTCCTTTTTACCTGTGCAGCTTCTGCAATTTCTCTGCTTCAGATTGCGATGATTTTCTTTTGTCCGAGTCAAGCAGTCAGAGATTTGAATGGGCAAAAATATGCAATCAAAAACATGAGTTGTTAGTCCATCCTTACTGTATACCCATGTGTTTTCCTGTGTAAGTCACGGGTGAATGGGTGCGCTTGGGCTGGAAACAAGACAGTGAAACACGGGACACGATGCTTGCCCATTAGATAGAAAAAAGGAAATCTATACACACTCACATTTCCAAGTATGCACAACCATTAAAAGTATATCTTCAGACTGGGGAGAGGAAACACAACCCAGGCAGTCACAAGAAGGTGACATGCAGGGGACCTCCACTGGGCTGAAGATCCGTCCTTATAAACTCAAACTACTACTTTGTATCAGGCTAAAAACTTTTTAAACTCTGGCATCAAGTTGTGCATTTTAACATGGGGGGACTAAAGTGTTTAGCTGGCTGAGAAAAAAAACACTTAAGATTATAAAAAAAGAGAAGACCTGGTCATGAAAGGCAGCAGCTGAGATTAATAATCATTATGAAACACACATAATTATATAATACACATAAAGTGGATAAATATACCCCACAAAAACATCAACAAAGCTGTCAAAGACTGCCAAAATAAAGTTCTAAAGTATATGTTAGGCAGCAGGCGGGACTTACTGCTTCAGATTAGTTATAAACGCAGGTGCTGGCGATGAGGAATAACATTTGAAGCTAAATGTTGCTGCACCTAGAATATTTTTATGTAAGTTTGTATGTGTCTTAGGTGCATTAAAAAGATAGTGGGACATGCGGGGTGGATAATCCCAGCATGCCCCAACCCTCCGTATAACTAAAATATATGTTTTGTTAAAAAATGTTTTCCCCCTCTCCCCCATGTTCATTTCTGTCTGAGTGCATTAAAAACAACGTGGGCTTGCTGGGGTGACCGTCCCAGCATGCCCAAACCTTCCCCAACCTTCCCCAACCTTCTATGTTTATGTATTTGAATTGATGTGTAGGTATATGGCGAGGGCAATTTGCAATTTCTCAACTGACCACTGGGGCCTGGCTCCCAAAGCGAGTCGATCCCCTTTGACCACCATGGTAAAATGTTCAACTTTGCAGCAGCCTCGTTGGTCTCCGCAGCTAAATTTCACGTCCATGACGGCTTCTTTTTTATTGACAACTTGCACGGCCAACAGATAGCCATCACCACTTTTACTGCCGAGCACTGCATTGACTTCTGATCATAGCCTCCGAGCTGAAAATAACGCCATATTAGAGCAATTTGATGTTTGAAAGGATGTGTTTTGCCGTGCTGTTAACTTGACTGACAGACTGCTGGGAGTTGGCCTGGAAGGGTCATAATGACAAAGCTTACCTAAGCAGCAGACAGCTGGTAGTACCTAACTGTCAGCTAAACGTAGTGGCCGTTACTGATTTTGTCACCAAAATGACATTTGAAACAGGAGCCCCTGATGCCAACGACCCTCAGCTGAGGAAGCTGGGAGCCACGAAGTCTCATTCCAAGACCCTTCCGGTGGAAACCTGCAATCAATCAACCTGACTCGAACAGCAACCATGGATCTCAGTGGACTCACTGCTAGTCCTTGATTGGCCCTGATAGTACTTGTTTCAGATGTTTCGATGGTGACACTTGAAATGAGAAAGTTAATTTGCGTCATAGATTAAGCCATCCCAGATAAAATAGCTAATCTGCGGTCACAACGAAGCTGTTTCAGCCAGCTTCCAGACCAGCTCGTTCTGCCCATTTGAAACATGAAAAAGAGGCTTCAAAAGCACATCAATGAGGAGTTGATCAGTTCTTATGAAGTTTATGGTCTGTAGGTGGGATGGGGGAAAACCAAGAATATTCATCCATCCATCCATCCGTCCATCCATCCATCCATCCATCCGTCCATCCATCCATCCGTCCGTCCGTCCGTCCGTCCGTTTTTCCGTCCGTCCGTCCGTCCATCCGTCCATCCATCCATCCATCCATCCATCCATCCATCCATCCATCGTACAGCTCATCTTGGGAGATCCCAGGCCAGTGGAGAGACATAGTCCCTCCAGTGTCCTAAGTTAATGAAAATTATACATTTAATACTCTTCTGCATTATTTCCTCAAAATACCAGCATTACAGGAGGGAAAGACCATCCACAGTACTATTGCCTCAAGTTTACAAATATATATATATATATATAAATGAATAAATAAATACAAATAAATAAAAAAAGCAGTTTTATTTAGCATTGCTTTATTACTCCCTGAAGGACATTATAAAATATATATATAAAAAAAACTACAAAGATAAAGTGAAAGAAAAAAAAACTAGACACACAAAATGAAAATTAACTGACTCGTTATCAAAAGACCTTTGATTCAGGAACTTTACATAAATATTAAAAATTAAAACGGTTTATTCAGTATACAATGTAATTCAAGTCTTAAAAAAATAGTTTTACTAGAGAGTTTTTTCCCCTGCACAGTTCAGCTCTAATAGAAGAGCACCTGGTGGGAGAAAGCTATTTGATTTATATGTTGGTGGTAAAAAAAACTCTGCAGCGTTTGCGTCCCTTTCCTTCAGTAAAACTGCTGCCATGATCAGAGTTTTATTTCAGTTGCCCCAAAAATTCAGAATAGCAATGTAATAAATACTCAAACGCATGTATGCAACCACAATATATAACATGCAATGTGTTTGTGCGTGTACATACACACGTGACAAAACATGGCACACAAAAGTGGCTAAAGAAAGTCAAACACTGCCTTTTTTAACAGACTCTTTCAAAAGAAAACTCATAAAACTGGCCTGGACAAATTAGTTGGTACCCTAACAAAAGCCTGACAACAGTTTGACCATAGTTGTTAAACTAAAGTGCATCCTGTATTTACCAACACCGGTGTGTTAAATCCTGCAGTCAGTCAGTCTGACTATTTGAAGTGTTAAAAAAAGAGGTCACTTTGCTGCTTGGTATGATGGAGTTCAGAACATTAGACAAGTATGTTAAAAGGAAATGCTGTAAGAGCATCTTCAAGCAGAGTGTGAGAGGAAAACTGAAGACGCAGGTAAAAGCAAAGAGTCCAGAAGAAATTCCAAAAAGATGCAAGGTGAACTCCAAGGTCAATGTTCATCAGTGTCCGATCACGCCATCCGTCACCGTTTGAGTCACTCGATACGCCCTGATCCAAATCCTATTGAACATCTGTGAAGAAAGCTGCAACCTGACACAGCTGGAGCCGTTCATGAGGAGTGGACTAAATTCCCTCTCCACAGGAGCAGAAATCTCATCGACACAGACATCTTTTGGTTTAAGCGATTGCCTCAAAAGGTTGTGCTAGAAATGTGTAAGTTAAGGGGCCCATCGTGTCTGTCCAGGCAAGTTTCATTATTATTATATTTGTTAATGATTCTGTTGAACCAGAAGTTAAAAATCAGTTTTATTTTGTTATTAGTTTTTCAATTTCAGGTTATTTCAGTGATATTGTTTTATTGTTTTCTGAAGGACGGCACAAATCGAGAAATCGATCATAGCAGGACAAGAACAGGCTTTGACCACAAGAGTGATGGAGGCCAGAATGGCCAGAAGGTGGTAAATCCTGTGAAAGATCCTGAGGGACTTCCAAATCCAGACCGATAAACTTGTGATGGCTTCCCACCCGAACGTGGTGGTCGGCTCCAGAAACTCCAGAAGAACGAAGTCGTGCTAAACGTAGAAGTCTCAAGTGACAGTTACATCGAGGAAAAGGACCACGAGAAGCTAACAAGTGAAGGGAGTAAGTAGTGTGAGGAAGAGGTCTGCGTAGGATCCTCGAGCTCCTGGACCTCTGGTAGCCCGAAAAGAGGACAAGGACCCAGTTTCTTTGGGTTTTTTCTTCCTACATCAGTGTTTGACTTTGTGTAATGAGAAGGAAAGGAAAGATGTTCGCACACTAGAGACACTTGTCCCACAAAACAATGCAGAAAAATATATATATATAAATAAATAGAATTAAAAACACGATAATTATGATAATACAGAGCTCTTAAATCACGGTTCTATTTAAATGCAAAAAAGTGGAAAACAATACAAGCCAAACTTGAATTCAATTTAGCTTTTAGAGGCATCAAGGAGGCCAATTAGGTAAATAGCCTCTGGCAGATGTTTTAAAGACACCGTCTTCCTCCATCTCTCAAGTTATTACCTTATTATTGCTGCCATTTTCCACTTGACATAATTGAAATTTAAGACATGTGCCTGTTATGATGACGATGGCGCAAGGGAACTTTTTTTATTTTTACTTTTTCACTGTCTGAAAAATATCCTGTGGAGCTTTGATAGAAACAACATCCCAGGTATTTATACCCTTGGACATGCCGGGGTATATTTGGATAGCAGCAACTTGTGTTATTTTAGCTCTTTACCAATTTTCAAGATACTGATATACTAACATTTTGGGTCAAAAGTGCATGCCTGCTTTAATTTTATAAAGAAAATTCTGTAAAATAGTGCAATTTTTTTGGTACAAGGTATTCATACACAAAAAAGTAAAAGTAGTTTTAAAAAAAGGATTAATTTTGCTTTAACTTTAAATACTGCCAATAACGCCTACATAAAATGAGAGTTTTCTATGAGCACACAGGCTTAAAATAATCATTTCACTTTTGCTCCTCAAAAGGTGTAAAAATGGTTCTTTACACCAAAATGTGCTGGGAAATCTACTTCAGAATATCTTGAGGTGATAATTAGGGTTCCCACATTAAAAGTGAAAATAAGAACTAAGCCAACATTCGGAGGCTTCGAGAGCAACTGTGACACATCTGTTCTCACGACGTTCTAGCTTATTTCAACCCAAGTCTCCCTTCTGCACAATAAGGTCTAAGTTAAAGAGAGTCAGTATAAACAACCGGGTGAAGCTCGCTCCAATTCCATGTTTAATTCATAAAGCATACAGTAGGTTTAAAAATAATACAACAAAATGAAAAAGGAGATGTTCAGAAACTTCAGGTTTAAATATGTTGGAATGACAGAACTTTGTTTTTTTTTTATTATCCTAATTTAACTTATGGGTCCAGGATTTAACTTATACCAAAAAAAGGCATATTATTTATTTAATTATTGTTATATGTTTTCTTTTTTTTTAACCAGCAGGTAAGGCAGTTGAAAGGTAACTTAAAAATTTAGTCGAAGGCTTATAAAACTTATAAAGAACCCAAAATCCCCACAATCCAAAGTCGATTTAAGGAGGCAGAATTTCAGTCTTGTATTCTCTTCTGCTACTTCCCACCTGGTGCTAACCTCCACAAACCCTAGTGAGACTGTGTCTGCTACCCAGCAGCATAAATTCAATTAAAAATCAACACAAAAGGAGCAAGTTGAAAGAACATGACGTAAGGTTTCCATAACAAAGTTTGATAGCAGCTGGATTGCAAATCATGAGAGAAAAGTTCATACCAAACCGATTTATCTTGTTAAAAATGATATGGGATGAATGCTTCACATACAGAGCTGCGCTATTATGTGTGGAGGCAGTGATGCGTGTCTGCAGGGAATCAAGTCGTAATCACCATAACCTCTGTGCACCTTCCGAAAAATTGCACTAAGTGTCGATTCAACAAGGGTCGGAGCAAACGTGATTGTTCTGCTTGTTAGCATGGTATTACCTTACTACTTCTTAGATTTTGAACTGAGTTGAAAGATAGATTGTTGGAATGAGAGATTTAGTTGCTCTTGCTTAATATTTATCAGCACCAACCATCTAACTTTAGAACAAAGATTTGTTGCAGTACCTCGACCGGCCGCTAGGGGGCTGCAAAAAAACGAGTCACCCTCTATTGACTTCCATGTTAAAGTGTCCGACTTTAGAGAAGAAAACAACATATTTACAACATTTGGTTCAAAAAACCATTTCGCCTCACTCATTTGATTTCACACCTATGACAATGGGGGTGGGGTGGGGTGGGGTGGGGGCGGGGTGAATGCTTTTGTGCATTGGCTTAACACAAAGGTAATTTCTGACTACACCGTCGAGTCAACGTGTTAAGCAGGTTCAGTTCGCTGTAAATGTCTGCCAGCAGCTCTGCAGATATTTCGGCGGGAATCTGTTGAAGGAGCTGACAGCCGAAGCTAATATTGATTGACATTCAGTGGGCGTGTTCCTGTCGGCTTCTTGAGCAACTTGGCTCCACCTCATACGAAGACATAGAAGCTGCAGAACCACTCTTCAGAAACCAACGGGTCACGTGACCTAATGCTCCGTTCATTGTTTTATACAGTCTATAGCTCCATCCCACAAAGACTTTTTTTTTCTTTGCTCTGCTGATGTTTCTTAGCTACAAAAAAAGGAAGCAAAGAAAAGGAAGCTCAGGACCGCAAGTTACAGCACTGCAGAAAATAGACTGCACTGCTATGTGCCATGTTTGGTGGAGCAATTACACAGAAACAACAACGGTCAAGTAGCAACACCACCAATGTAGGACCCACACATATGTGTGTCGGACTCTTTGGGTGAGCGGCTCAAATGTGCTTCCCCTCTGTTAAATATCAGTCTCAATTCTAAGTGTCTTTGCCGTAGAAAATAAATTAAACTATTTGCTGTGACACGCTCCAAACCATTGTCCTTCTTTAAAATACATGTTAAACGGGTCAGGAATCTGAAAGTTGTGACCACATTTCCATGCTCAAAAACTCAAAACGAGTAACATGGTTTACAGATCAGCACCATTTCAGCTAATAATCTCCTTAGTGAATGCATAACATCCAACGGTGTGCAGAACTAGAAGGTTATTTTACAGCTTTCATAAACGTGTCCTTGCAGGTTTGTTTAAAAAAAAAAATGGTTATGATAAAAGGTCTGCACTTATGTAGCATCTTTTTAACCTTGTTTAAGTTCTACGTAGTGCTTTACAATGCGTTTCTCATTTACATAAACCCTCACAAGGCACTTCTTACAATTACAGCCCTAAATACTTGTTTCATGCTGTTCAGGAAGGTGATTTTGTATATAATTTACAATACACGTAGACTGCAGCAGCCTGGATGTTGGATATAACATGAGATGGATATAACACAATCTGTGTTGTTTAAGATTCCTGCCAAACACTGCTTTATGTTGTGAAGCTGCTGAGATTTTTCAGGCAAGCTGCTCTACAAAGAGGTGAACTAGAGACACTTTACAACACTTTACACTTTCACTAGAGTTGTAACAGTTGCCAAATTACATCATATTAGATTTGATAAGATAAGATAAGCTCAGCTGATCCACTCAGGGAGGTCCAGGTTGGCACAGCAGGAACCGTAAATGGGAAACAGCATGAAAATAAATATGAGCTAAACATCGCTTAAGAGAAGCATGGTAATTTTAATACAGACAGACACTTCATTTACTCTGTTTTGGGCTCTTCTGATTTTAAACTCATGCTTAATTTTCTCTTAAGTCTCTTTGTTAAAAAAACAAAAAAATGATGGTCTGCTCAACCGTTTAAGTGTAAATCATATCACAAGCTACATTTTCAATGCAATATAGTAATAGAATTATCTTTTGGGATGGTCAGTGTATAATAAAGGGGTTTTTATAGTGGCATCACCTATTTCAAGAGTTCTTTAAAAGCATCTTCTACAATACAATTACTTATTTTCTACCAACAAAAGAAAACCACATTTTTTCTGGGTATTGAATATTGGGTTTTAGTCGTCATTACGGCTCCTTCAGTCAAGATGCCACCTTGATTCCATAAAAGTGTGGCTAATCAAACAAATGTTGCCAGCTTGGTTAGTATTTTAATAAGAGTCCATCCATCCACTCATCCACCCATCCATCGACTACTGCTTAGCAGGGAAGCCAAGACATCCGTCTCTCCCAGCCCCCTGCTAAAACCCTTCTGGGGGAATACTGAGATATGCCCAAGACAGTTGAGTCTCTCTAACATGTCCTGGTCTGCCCTAGGGCCTCCTCCCAGTTGGATATGGAAATAAACCTCTCCAGGGAGGCATCCTACCGGATGTGTCTGAACCATCAGCTGGTTCCTCTCAATGTGAAGGAGCAGCAACCTTACTCAAAGTCTCTCCTGAACGACAGAACCTCTCACCCTATGGGAAAGATCTCCCTAAAACCTGTTCTTTTGGTCACTTCCCACAGTTTGTGACCATAGATGAGGGAAGGACAATAAATCGACCAGTAACCACAGTGATACCTGTTGGTATATAAGGTAGATTTTCAAATCCCTTCAGACTTTTTTTTCCCTCCCTTTCCAAAAAGTGCACAGTGACAAATCTAGTTACTTCTGGGACAGTTACCAGCATCACACTGAAGCCTCTCTCTGCCTGCAGGAACACCTCTCTCTGTTTTAACTCCGCTCAGTCAGCAGCAAAGGGAAGCAGCGAAAGCATCTGTGAGCTTAAGCACATGAACACTGTGGTCCCTGTGGTTTATGACTCAGGAGGACGTTCTGTACTGTAAGAGAAAAATAAAAATTGATTTTTCCAATTCCAATTTCCTATCCGAGTGATCATCACACATGGAAATATAGGACAAAATCACGGGACAGGTGCTATCATTGACATACGTGACTTACAAATACTGTCATATACAGACACGCAGTGAAAAAAAAAAAAAATAGAGCAGAGCAGCAGCTTGGGAAGTCCTTGACAGTGACTCCTGGGTAATATCTACTTTTAATGGGCCACTTCATTATAAGGGGAAAACAACAGATGATTCAGACTAACACAAAGCAAAATGCAAATACAACGTGACAACATCATGAATATTCTAATTAGTGTATTATATCATCTAGTACCATTGGGCAACTTCTTTTAACGGGCCTTGTTCACTGTCAGAAGTAGTTGGAAACAGTGAATCTAAGAGTTGAGTAGACTTGTGATTTCAGAGAAACGCCTCACCACTGTGCTTCTTATTTTGTATTCACTTACCTGTTCTTACGAATCTGTGACTATATTCACTTGTATTAATTTAGTAGTGACTTGCCTCGATGGTCACGTGACACTAGTGCTCAGACACAGGTTTTGTACTTTTGTGTACGCCTGTAAGCTCTTTCTTGTGCTTACTTGTGCTAGCATCAATGGAGACTGGACCAGGAAATCATGACACCAAAAAAAAAAAAGCAAAAAATGGTCGGTTTTATAGTGGAACTCTAGTTTTCCTCTTCGAAGCTAACCAGGAAACAAGGAGGCTCCAAAAAGGGGAGGCTCCAAAAAGGGGCGGATCCAAAAGTGAGTTCATCTCCATTGATCCCCAAGTCAAAATCATGAAAGTTTTCAGAAGAGAGAGAACGAATAAATAAATATATATATATATATATATATATATATATATATATATATATATATATATATATATATATATATATATATATATATATATATATATATACATACATACAGGCTACAAATAGGCAAAGTGAATGAGTGGAAACTGCATCTATAGTGAAGGATAATTCAATCTTTTTCTTATCCTCATAAAGCTTTCTGGACTCTCAAAAGAATAATCTAAAACAAAATGTATAGTTGAAGTAAAACAGATACTTGATGTGAACCGGCAGAAAGCTGATAGCTTTCCGTCTAAAGAGCCCAAGGGTCTTATCAAACCCCATTTCCATCTAGACAGTATTTGTGCCACAGCTATTATGAAATCCTTTGCATGAATCTACTGTATATAGCTCCTCATTTCCGTGCTGCTTTCGGCAGACACGTTTAAGACTCAACGTCATCCGCCTTGCCATGGTATCAATCCCATTTGAAACCATTCCCACTGGGCTGTCCTGATGGAGTCCCCTTTTTTTCCCCAGAATAACCCAGTGTCCTGTTAAGGCCATGTGATATGCCGACAGTTGGAAGTGTCACTTGTGCTGCGTTATCCTCCTCTCTTCCCTGTCGAAGCTGAACCACAGTGGCAGGCCTGACTCACTGAAATGCTGTACTTTCTAACGACATGAGAGCAGAGGCTGAGTCAATCTGACCTGACAGTCTTGCATAAATCACGGCCCTTCAATTTAAGTTCCTTTGAGGAGTGTCAACAAATCAACGGGAGAAATATTAGACTCTGCTGTAGGTAGGAACTCTGCCTCTGAGATCTCATTATGGGGTGTCTCCCTTCATGCTGTGCCAGGCTATGTTGACTGAATTGCCGAGCTTATTTCTGATTCAGTGGCAGAAGCCTGCATTTTAAAGTCCTGACTTGTGATAAAGGCAAACCAGCTCCCTGAAGACAACTCCAGGGGAAATACAGGGATTTTCCAAAAGATAATATTTGGGAAGTGAACTTCAATATCTTGGATGTGATGTAAACTAAAACAAAAAAGAAAAAAAAGGAGGTAGCTGAGGCCAAGGAAAGTTGTTTGGAAGTAGGCAACAAAAAGCTTTTAAATGATAATTCACCAAGACAAGCTTTCTATATCTGAGCTTTTAATAATTTTGTTTATGTCCTTTGAGAACTGATGAGAGAGCAACGTTAAAATACTACTACACAGCATTTAGTGTCTGGTCTCGCCGTTAATCATTCCACATGAAAGTGTTCAAAAACAAAAGGCTGCGTTTTTCTTTCCACTTAAAAAAAAAACCAACAACAATAGTTTGTATCATGGACAAAAAAAAAAAAAAAAAAAAGAAAAAAGAAAGGCTTTCAAGACCCAGTTTGCAAAAGTTATTGACATCATCATGAGACGAGGCAGAAGCTAAGCTGAGAAAATAATGACTTATAAAGATCAAGATCCACCTTCGCAAAAGACAAGAGAACAAATCTCGGCTGACATCTTCGCAGGGAAAAGCATCACACTATCATTAGCAAGCATGGAAGGCTGCACCGGAGAGTAAACATGACAAAATGCAGCTACACACACCGTCGTCATTCCCATCCGGGTTCATTTGAAACCACTTTCCCGCCACACGCCACGCATCCTGGCATCCGTTAATCCCATTCATTTAAACAATGCACAACTATTAGTTATATTAAAGATGGGCCGCGTTTCAGCGAAGCAATTTTTTATGGCTTTAGGTGCTTCTCTGCAATATAAAAGAGTAACTAATCTAATAAAATAAAGAGGTCTAAACACCAGGGAGGGCAGATGTGAGATGGGTTTAACCGATCAAGAGGCTAGAAAGAGAAGTGTGTAATTTATTTCTATTACAGCTCTGTTACTCTGCTCCTTTAGGTTGTAGGAGGGAGAGCTATAGAAAGCCTAGTTTATGTGCTTGTCAGCGTTATGTTTTTCTTTGAGGTCATAGTTCAAGGTGAACAGTAAGGATAAAGGGGGCCAGGGACGGGATGAGGTACCTTGCTGAGAGGATGCTGAGTGGATGCTAGTAGGTCAAAACACCTTCTACAGAGCTGACGCTGGTATATACTGGGCTCTTCAGTGATCTGAAGGATGAAAAATAACGTGGAGTGTGTAATGATAACAGGCCAGGAGGAAAATTAAACAGAGCACAGAAGGGGGTCTCTGCAAAACTCTGAGGGAGTGACATTGAGAGAAATGGCCTACTTCAGAGTCTCACATCCTAGAGGTCTTTAGCTGAGTGACTTAAATGAACAATGTAAAAGTGCGAAGTTTACATTAAAGAGGACATATGGAAAAAGTATAACTTTTTGTGTGGGAATATTTTTGGATGACTGATGTTTCCCTGGCGCCACTAAGAGAGTAAGTAACAGAGCAAAGTGTATTTATTAGGGCGCTTTAACAGGCAAAAGTCACAAAGCGCTGCACAGGAGAGGTCAAAACAAAAGCGTGCTGCAGGATATAGCTGATTCAATCTGTCATATAAACTAGGGTCCGCACGCAATAGTTAAGATGTTAAACTGGATTCTCAGTTGTCCAGGAAGCCACTGCAGAGTTTTAATGGCTGAGGAAACGTGGGACCATCTACTTGACCATGTGGGTTGACCTGCTGCAGCATTTGGACAGCCTGCAAATGACTGATGGCAGATTTGCTTGACTGATGTGAATAGTGCATTGCAGTAATCCGTTTATAAGGATATAAAAGCATGAATGAGCAATTCCAACTCATCACTTGTTGTTTTTAGATTAGATCCCGCTATTATCCCTGGAGTTGAGGGGAGGGAATGCGAATCGGGAGGCGTTACGGGTACGACCTAACTCGTAGGCCCACTGTCTGTTTGGTTGGACCTTGCCGGTTTCACCGACATCAGCATAGTTGGCTGGTGCAGCAGCAGGTGGTGGATCCATGCGTAATAACAGCGGGATTTGCATAACGACTTCCCCCAAATCGTGTTGCACAAATATGACCAGCAGTCTCCCTCTGCCACTCCGGCTGATGTGTCCGCTGAACTCAAAAAACTTCTTTCTGAGGCTCTTCAGTTTGTTAATTACCTGAGGTTTCGTGTCTTGTAAAGCTGTCTATCATTTCAGTAGATTTAAACTATCTCTGGGCATACGTTGTGAACGGCGGCAACACGCAAAGCATTCGTTGGTGTAAGTAATCTATACATCTATTACGAATTTGC
>CM026212.1:21015350-21037850 GCA_014839995.1 Xenentodon cancila
AGCACCAGGCCCAGGCCCAGCACCAGGCCCAGGCCCAGCACCAGGCCCAGCACCAGGCCCAGCACCAGCACCAGCACCAGCACCAGGCCCAGGCCCAGCACCAGGCCCAGCACCAGCACCAGGCCCAGCACCAGCACCAGGCCCAGCACCAGCACCAGCACCAGGCCCAGCACCAGCACCAGGCCCAGGCCCAGGCCCTGCACCAGCACCAGCACCAGCACCAGCACCAGCACCAGCACCAGGCCCAGCACCAGCACCAGGCCAACGTTTTTCTCCTTGATCTTTTCATATATAAGTGGAAACGTCTGTATGTTGTTCAGGAGTTAAATGACACCAACAACAGCCAGCTCAAATCTCCCTTTTCAGTATAGTCCCACAAATATGATAATTCCTGTTGACACAAATGACATCTAAAGTAATAGGTACTCAGAACTTTGCAGTTGTGAGTGTAAACTGTCATTTCAGATATTTACCAAATCAGAACCATATCAGCACTGGAGAAGGAAGCTTGTAATGTAAATGTGGTGATAATCCCTGCAGTACTTTTTCTACTGAACTCTAACCTATGGGCACGTGCATATGTTTGAAGGTATAATACTGGTGGAGGGCCAGAGTTATTCAAAATAATCTTAAATGACTGAAGACTCTGAAGAAAGTTATCTAAGGTTGATCAATCATTCAAAAATCCTTTACGTTCGGACATGTGGAGACAACAATACAAGCCTTACACACAATTCAGACGTTTCCTTGTTGCTGATGTTACTGCAGTGACCCTGAGCAGCAGCCACATTCATTTAGAGTCAGTGATCCATAATTACTGTCCTGCTAGTTCTGTTTGGTCTCTGCCAAAGAAAACATATGGATTATCAGGGGAGGCTGCACTGACTTCTGCTGAGCATACATCAGACAATTTTACAGAAACTTTAGTATTTCAAAAAAACAACATATGGCACCCTCCCATTAAAAAAAACAAAAAAAAAAAAAACAACAACTTTACAGACAAAGTTTTAAGTCACAGACTTATGACTGGAGATGTTGTGGAGCTGTTGTTTACATAACTGCAACCAGATTTCTTTGTCTAGAAAGGACTACAACACTCCTAATTGGAAACTGAAACAAACTGCATCGTGGAATATGACAGTTTGCACGAAACAAGACTAAAGACGTGTCCCAATGTTAACCATGTTTGATTTTGACATAAAAACGAGAGGTGGAAAAGACAGCCTCCAGTCGTCTCCGACTGCCACCTTACACCTAATGACTGAGACTCAAGAACGACTGTGCATGGTGGTTTCAGGCTGTGGAAATGATGTCATGAGTCGCCTTTCCATTCCCCCTAGATTTGAGAAAAACCTAAATATGGCAAATATTGCAAAAACCTTTTTACGCTTTGACGAGGTGGTTTTTCAGACGTGTCAATAATCCAGTTTATCGCTAAAGTGTAATGGAAACACGTTTTCCGCATTTGCACTGGATGTGTTGTAGTCAGTCGATCTAAAGTCATCAAAATCTAGTTTCCAGATGTTTTTTTGGCCTCATTAATACGATGTTGTTGTGCTATAACACTCATTATGCGTTACTGCATTTCATAAGGACTTTGCCTTTGAATGATCATCGGCTGCCTTCTTCTTCAGTGGTAACCGGAAGGTGCGATAACTTGTCCAAAACTAAAGATGTTTTCATCCAACTTCTCTGAAGTTGAGATCTTCCTTTTCTTGGTTTTGAAGAGAAGTCTCGCAGGATGCGGAGATACGAAGATGGAACTAGGAGAGTAACGTTCATACGGTTCAATGGAAACACTGATCGTCTGCAACGGCACCTTTTTCCCAATTTCAGTTTCACTTTTATTTTTCAAAAAAATGTAATAGAAACCAACTTTGTCAAAGGTTTTAAATGGAAAATGAAAAAAAAAATGTTGAAAGGTTTGAAGGACGTGTTATAGTATGGGTGCTCACTAACAGGACAAGTTACTACTTTATTCTTTCTTTACTGTTCAAGTATTAATTGAAATTTTGTGTACCAGCTTCATTCAGTCAAATTAAAGTCTTTATTACCTTTTTGTTTCATATCACTAGTCACAGAAGTTCTTACGTTTGGGTTCTGAAAACACAGAGACTGACACTTCTAGAAATTACAAGGGAAACCTGATATTAGTGATTTTTTTTTTTTGGTTTGTTTTTGATTTATCTAATGTATTTTGTTTTGTTTTATTATAATGCTTTTCTGACTTAAAATAGTTATTAAAAAAATCACAGCCAATAAGACCAAATCACGTGATCATGACAATAATTTGCAGCAACATGTTTAACTTGCATGATGATCTTACTAAGTCTCGAAGAGATTCATTCAATTCATTCTTAAGTAACACTAGCGCACCGTGGTGAAGTAAAAGAGATTAAATTAAGACTACTGAGCAGCTGGCAGAGAATACATGATTATAGCTGCAGGCCACCCCTCCCAAAGCCAGCTACCGATGCGGACGATGAAAAGGCAGCAGTGGTAACTGAACGGGCCGACGGTAACAAGTGATAAGGCAGCTTCTCGATTGACGGGTGATTGTTCATCCACTTCCTGTAGTTACCCATTAGATCATCTAGTGCCTTGGCTGAGCATTAGTTGGAGGTCTAAGCTGGCAACATCCATTAATCTGGTTGTAAGCATGCTGAAGGGAGCTGAAGCAGCTGGCGTTTGGTTAATGTTCTTTGTTTTTTCGTATATCCCAGCTTACTGGTCAGTACGCGATAGAACCTTTACTGTGGATTCCTGGGTGCAAACAAAAACTTGAGAACAATTGTTATGAGCGCCGCACACACAAAAACAAAAAACAAAATTAAATTTCAAACCTCTTTGTGACTGCGATAGACAGGCGACCTGTCCGGGACGAGTAACCTGTTCCTCTGTGGAGGTCCGAACACCTGCTGAGCATCAGGTCATCAAGGGCTGATGATTAACAGCACCTGCCGGAAACGTTCCCTCTTAAATCCGATGGAAACGGTTAGTGCGTAAGTAGCATTGTCCACGTGGTTTTTGGGTGCTTAATATTTGTTAAATAAACAGCGGAATAAGGAAAAAAAGTTTATATGCGTGATGTGAGGTTGTCTTTGGTTCATAGACAAGACCTTCTTTGATCGGATGATTTTATTATTACGTTTTTACATACACGGAGAGGAACTGATGGATTACAGGGGGGTACTAACTTTTAAAAATGACTGTATACAGCTTGTGTCAAACACTCAAGTCATAATCTTCTTGTCTTTTTACCACAGCACACCAAATAAAACCTGCATTAGTTAGATAAATAACGTCTCAATCGTTTGTTTTTTCTTTAAATGAATCTCTCAACCAACGAAAGTAGAAACTCCAAACTGACAAGCTCTTTGAAAGCAGTGTGATAAATCTCTGACAACCAAAGAGAAAAACAATCTAAACCGATCATCACTCACTAAACGAGATAGCAGCACATGATTTGTATAAAAATCACACTCCTTCCTTTTTACTACTGATGCCTGAGTTCTTTTTTTTTTTAAGGAACTGATGCCCCAGTGAAAGCAAACCTGAATAATTTTGTCAACCACTAAATATGAACAAAGAAGCTAAAGTGAGATATAACTGCTGAAGAGAAAAGCGAGGCAGGGCTGAAAACGCTCCCATCTGACTGCCTGGCGCTGCCAGACGTGGGGATGCAGTGAGGTTTCGGAAAGTGCCCAGGTTTGTCTCTGACGTCAGAGGAACTCTCATGGGTGCCTGGCGCTGTGGTAACAATGAGGAATGTCTGTGTGACAAGGACGGAGTGGGAAGCTGTGACAGCACTGGCCTAAATACCAATTAGCATGTTCCTTGCATGTGGTCTCAGCTGGTTTTCTACACACCTCCCACCCCAAAGCCTCCACCACCACACACAATACCTCCATCATTTATTTTCTTGCTAAACCTAGAACAGGTGAAGTGTTCAAAGCAGGCAAACTGTGACTTTTCCACACTATAATGACAGTTTTTAAAAACACCAGGAGAAGCACATTTCTCCCTAACCCACTCCAAAACCCACCAAATACCTGTTTTGCACACAGCCCTGGTCTATCTAACCCCGCCTTGCCCTGTTTCGCTCACACACACTTACACACTCAATCATCAGCCACAGCAATGACAAAAGGAGACGCACAATTCCATGTGGGTGACATTTGACCCATCGCTGCAGCTCTGTTGTATATGGAGAGAGTGGCGATGGTGAAGAGGAGGGGGGTACTGAGGAGAGGAAGGAGCAGCCAGGCGTACAGAAGTACCCGGAGCAGCGAACACAGGGCAAGTACAGTCTCTTCAGTGGTGTCTGCACCAGTCAGGCTTTATATAACCCCAAGTCAATGCACAGTCCACCAAAGAAAAAGCTTACGGTCTAATGACTGAGGATTAGATTAAGGATCATATGGTCAATGGATGTCATAGCACCATAATAGGAAAAAAAAAAATAAATCACCTGTCTGAATTAGAATGAAAGCCAAAGTGAGTATTATTATCATATACTGTATACTAAAATAATAGAAATAACAAAAACAACTTTCTGTGCAGTTTCGCTGTATTCAAATGGAAAACAAAGGACAAATGATTTCATGTTGAAACTAATCTAACCAGTGGCCAGCATTTTCCTCTCCAGGAGGTGTACAGTACTTCACTAGAAGCTATCAAGAGGGTTGTTAAATCGCAAAGGCTGCGTGCGAAAATAGAAAAGGAGGAATACTCGCTGTGGTAAATGCAATCTCCTCCTGCCAGAAATCTCCTGTGTATATATACCTCGAGCCTGAGACCGAAGATACTCTGTTTACATGCGAGTGGATCGATAAGCAAGACAATTCCTCCGCAGCACTGAGAAAAGAAGTTTGAAAGTGGGTGCAGTGTGCGCCGCGGACATGTTTAACAAAGCAAGAGGAATGCAGCGAGGCCGCCCTTAAACCCCACACTCAACCAAGCGGCGCACACCTTCAGCTAGATTATGTCAACCGACAGGCGCATGTGGGAGGCTGGTTTGTTGTCTGTTCTTTAAAAGTCTACTCTTTGAAATAAAGACTGGCAGCACGCTAAAGCTTCCACATTAATGCTTGCGCACTATAAACGCTTTTATTCTTGTCCAACCCCCCCCTCCCCCCCTATTTTATTTTCATTCCCGATCAGCCGTAACCTCAACCTTTTCTTTAATATTTTCAACATTAGGTCCTCAGTGTCCCCGTCACCCCCGCCTCCCTCTATCAATCTCTAGTTTCACAGCCTCTCTCCTCAAATGACAAATTTGTTCTGACTGCTGTGTCGGAAAGACTAAAGTACAGGTTGAAGAGTGCGGTAATCACGCGTTTATCGCAGGTTGTATTGTTTATAGCCTTTTAGATATCAACCGCGATGCCGATGGCATTAATGGTCACCTGCTGGCATCAATCAAAACTGCACACGGGTGGAAATAACTTTTATTTTTGGTAAATCTTACGCAGAGCATGTTCAGATATCAACTGCAGACAGTAGTGGACATGGATTAATAACATTTGAGTAATTCTGCACAACTGCTGTATAACCCGAAACTAAGCATTTCACAGACACAGAGCTCCACTTCCATGTTCATGTCGTTAGATGTCAAAATCTCACAAATGATTCTGAAACTGTAGCACAGGCTTCTGGGAGTTGGGAAGAGGTCAATCTCGCCCCCTACATAATCGTTGTGTTAGAGTGTCTGATTGTATTAGGCTTGAGTGAATAACTGTAGCTGGCAGAAATAGCATCATGTTTTGAACTATCGGCGCAATTCACAGCCTTGCGACTGACTCAGTTTTTATTCATTCTCCCACGCTCTCCTGCAACTCTTTTTCACCAAAGTGGTTGAAGGACAAGCGGGGCTCCACAAAGAGGGTGTACTGAAATTAAGAATGAATGTATTCACTGACCAACTTTTATTACAGTCACGTTGAAAAGAAAGTATACTCTCTTTTAGTTCAAGGGTTTTTAAGTATCAGAACATAACAAAGAAAATCCTCTGCTGTTTACCAGTTCTCCAAACTGATGAAATACAGCCTTGGATAGTCAACAATGCATGATTTACACTCACCGGCCACTTTATTGGGTACACCTGCTATACCTTTCAAAGTGGTGAGTGCATGCGCACCACTTTATTGTGGTGTGCAAGTATTTATGTAGCCAAATGAAGCAAAAAACTAGGCCAAAACCCTGAAACACTGTTAAAAAACTAAATTAATCTCACAATTCAGCAGCTGGTTGAACCGCCTTTAATAGTAATAACTTGAAATAATACTTGTCTGATGAATTATCTCGCAACTAGACCTGTGGAGGAATTTGTTCCACTTTTCTTTACAATCTTCCCTCGGCTCACGGAAGTTTGCAGACCTTTGTTTATGCACATCTCTAAGGTCCCGCTACAGGGTCTAGAGGTCTGGACTTTGACTTGGTCTTTGCAACACTGGTTCTTTTCTACGTCAGCCTTTCTGTTGTTGGAGACGGGCTCACATTTGACTCTTGAGTACATGGTTGACTCAATGACTGCAGGGTGCTTAGGTCCTGTGGCTGTGAATCAAGCTCAAACCATCAGCCCTCCGTCTCCGTGCTCGACAGTCAGTTGGTATGACGTATTTGTGCTAAAATGCTTTCTTTAGTTTTGACCGAACATAGAACTGTGTGATATGGCCAGACATTTGAACTTTGGTCAGGTCTGCCCAAAGGACATTTGTAAACCTAAACCACGGTTATGTTTCTTTTATAGAAAAAAGGTCTTTTTTCTGGACACATGTTCAAACAATTCAGTAGCTCTTGGCTTTTTCACTATTTCTCCGAGCAACGTGTGACTTTTAGATGAATTTGCTGGGACATCCACTCCCAGGGAAAATAGCAGCAGTCTTGAATGTTTTTCACTTGTGAATCTCTTTGTCACTGTAGAAAGATTCACCCCAGTTTGTTTGGATATGGTGTGATGTCACGATGGGTGGTGTCAGATACATAGACGTTAAAACGAGAACTGTGACATCACCCATATGTTTCTGAAGAATAGGTCTAAAGTCAGTTTTTTTTAAGCCTTTGACAGCCTTTTGTCTGACTTTACCCGGTTAATCCAAAAATAGGCAAATGGGAGGAACGAACCAAACTAAAAGTCAGATGGAACACGCACGACTTTCCTCAGTTAGTACAAGAAACCTAATGTTACCTTGCATTCATTCTGACTGAATCAGTTCCTGTTTCAGATGTCCTCTCAGCAGCAACATCTGAAACACAGACTGGCACAGCCACAATGAGGACTTCCAGACCTCAGGCCAAGCTCCGCCTGAGGTACGTGGCCATCCACTAAGACTTGCTCCTGGGCTTGGCCTGCCTAGGTGGTGTCAGGGGAAGAAGCTGGCAGCAACGGCAGTTGGACTGCAACCAGGACCTGGACTCGTCCAGGTTGGTCATGAATGGTGTGGGGGTGAAAGTAGCTTGCCTAGAGAAGAGAGCCGAAGTGGAAACCAGGTCAGTTTAGGGCTTGGCCTGAAGCTGAACCCACCCAGGACCAGTGGTTCTGGACTGGCTTTCAAGCCGGGGCATAGTGCACTTTCAAGGACATGCAATTTTATTTTTAATCATTATTCATGTGAGACTATAAAGTTGGATGCTGTACCTTGGTCAAATAAAATGTACTTATAATTTTATTCTTAAGAGTGGACACTGATGTTGTGTTTCTAAGGCAGGTACTTCACCAAGAGAAACGATGAAGTCAATCAGAATTAATACTCAAGGTAGGAAAGCCAGAAGATTTTGATGCAAAAGAAATACTTTTTTTTCTGAAATAGCGTAATGACAGTGCTCCAGTTCTTGAATCCAAAGTTCATATCTATGTGTCTTGCTTTTCAAGAAATTAGCTTTTTTTTTCTTTTTTTTTTTCTCAGCAGAATTCTGATAAAAATGCAGTGACACACCGAGTTAAAATGATTTCTTTTTTCCTTAGCTGTTGGCACTACCAAAAATAACCATTGCGAGAGTGCAGCCCTTCTTTTTGCAGGATTTGCTCTTTGGCATAAAAGCTTATATTGTTCAGCGTCCCTTAACCATAGACAAAATGTAATGAGAAACAATGAAAAACATTTTCCACGTTCATTGAACCAAATATGCGAATGTTGGTGAACAACTTAATGTCTCAGCACTACGGCATGAAATTTTAAATCAGCTTCCTCCCAGGATGAATTATTTTCTGGCCCCACTAATTCAAATAAATGAATAAAAAAAAATAAATCCCTGAGGTAACTGTACGATTGATCGCTCCTTGGTAAATCTTTACGTTTCTAAAACTATCTCTTTCAATGTGCATGAAAATGTTTTAAACCCAATTAAATGCTATGTGAGACAATTATGAAATAATAAAATACACTTCATGCAGTAGCGTTAGAGCAGTCAGGGGCTAGTGCTCGTATTATCATTACGATCGGTAATCACATTTAGATAGAGAGGGGGCCCAGTGAGCAGAATAAACAGTCTGCTTGAGTTCCCTCTGTAACAACTGGGTGCTGTTTATGAATATGCATGAGGTAACAAACGCCTAGGAGCTGACCTACTTCTGTGACTCCTCTGCTCATGACTTGGTCCCCTTCCAGGGTAACGCTGTCATCTTGCAACATACTGTAATAGCAGGAAGCATCTCATGTACAAATCAGCATGCTCCCGACCGACGGTTTAGCAAGTGATAATCATTGTCTGCTGTAGGAAAGTGCTCGCTAGACGATTGTGCAGCTCTAGGCGGACTCTGGGACTGGTAACGACAGGCGATTCATTTATGGCACACCTACCGATGTGGCGTATTCATCAATTTTGCTTTCCTGAGTGTGGATGTTAAGGTCAAAAGCATAAATTTGCGCAGGCTCAGAGGGAGTTTCCATGAATGCTTACTTATGCAGTCATGTGATATAAACAGATGCTAGAGTAAATGTGTGATGGACAAGTGTGCACAAACAAAAGAGAGCTCTAGACATAACTAGAACTGCACACTGGAGAGTACTCGTCTGCACTATCTCATAAAATATCTTTATGTGGGTTCATCTTGGTACGGTGCCAAAATTCAGGAGCTGGGAAAGGATAAAAAAATTTTTTTTTTTAAAATCCATTTCAAACAACATGAAAGACAAGAAGCTGGCCATGACTCAAATCCGACTTCCAATAAGTGAAAATGGGCTAATTTGGTGTAAGCGTCCGATGGTTGCAATCCAATACATTCCTCCTGTGGCTATCAAAACCCATGGACAAGGGTGAGAGGCATATCGTTTCAACCATTTGGCAGCTGAGTGGAAGACGAATAAAAACGCTTTCTACAGCAAAAGGCAGCCTGGTACACCTTTTCACCCAGCGGCTCTGTTGACTCTCCCTTTGTTCCTTCTGTCGATCTAGCACTCCAGGTAAGCACAATTATATCTCAAGGACGGGTCACCCTGAGAAAGGGTCAGAGTTGTGGCTGAACACCAACATTAATGGCAAAACCCCTCCTGTTTAACATTTCACATCTAATTTAGAAAGTGCTGAACAGAGCCTTTAATTAACACCAGCCCTCGTCAAGGTTTGCAACCTGCACGAGCACCATTACCTCTGCTCAGCTCTGCTGGCTCACACGCCGATACGTTTCCCCGAGTACTGAGATGCAGTGGCTCAGAAAAGCTCCCTGGTCACCCCAATAAGCAGCACGTTAAAGCATCTCCACTTGGGGGAACAGAGGTGTAGGAGGAACGTTTATGTATGGAGCTGTTACGCCCACCGTTTCTCTGGGCTGATAGGCTTCATACAGGCAAACAACTTTGAGTGTGGCAGCATAACACCAACAGTATAACATGCTCTTATGTTCAAAGACATGATCTAAATATCCCTATATTTGGTCTGAAATTCCTGTCTCTTACAAGTTGGCTATTTTTAGCACTGCCCTCATATCTTTAGATGCAACCTCACTGAATTAGATCAAAGTGAACCCTGCTTCACGATGCCCATAAAATCAAAGCTAATTTATTTAAAACATTTACAGCAGCAGCATCTAAACAAGTAAAATGACAAAAAAAAAAAAAAAAAACAACACCCTAGGTTAGACAGCTTTCACTATACTTGCCTTATGTGAGGCACATTTTAAGTGCTTGGAAGTATGAGAGTGTTTTTTTTGTCATTTTTAAAGTTTACTTTGAGTTTATGGCTCTCGGTTGGGGCCCTTTGTTCATTATGGTTTAATTAAATTGTTTTATAGCGCAGCTTTGCATTTATTGAGGGTTTATGGGGATTTAGAGTTTCACAAAAATTTGAAATAGAACATTGCAGAGCAGGGTGCAGTAAAAACCAAAAAACTTTGAGCGCTGGGAGGGAAAACAAAAAAAAAAAAAAACTCAAGGTGTGCCTTGGCTTTGGCTCCAGGCTTTATGTGGAGGAAATGGGACCAAAACCCAGTCAACCGAAACTACTGTGCTCTGCTAGGACCCTGGTGGCACTTCACCCGGCTGCAGCGCACGGCAAGTCAAATGGTGAACAAAAAAAAAAAAAAAAGAAAAGGAAATGAATACCAACTGCACCTCAGGAAAAAACCACTGACCCTGCGTGGAGATAAGAGCCCCTGAGCTAAAGCAATGACAAATCTGATACCCGATACCCATTTACCTGGCAGGGTATTAGCAAAGTGTAAAAATAAAATGGAAAAAGAGACAAGAAAAAAATAAGGTTGCTCCAGAGGATTCAAAAAAATGGATCCAGAGTGGCAGTTATCAGCTTATAATATGAGGCTGACACCGACTCTGCTTGCAGTAAGTGGTTACTGGGCGGCTCATACTGCATCGTGGCCCAAACCAGCAGCATTAGCACTGCGGATGACATGCGC
Organism: Xenentodon cancila; assembly: GCA_014839995.1. Lineage (NCBI taxonomy): Eukaryota > Metazoa > Chordata > Actinopteri > Beloniformes > Belonidae > Xenentodon > Xenentodon cancila. The sequence goes on from CM026212.1 coordinate 21,026,203, forward strand.
TCCGTTAGAAACAGATGAGGTAGCACAAATGGTAGAGCAGACAAAAGTGAACACAGTCAGCTGTAACGCAGCAAGCGCCCAATTGAAATAGGACCAGTGACGATAGCACTGTGGACAGCACTGGTTTTTCCCATCTAAGTCAGCACCACTGAGACTGCTTGCTGAGCAGGCACCAAGGAAAATAGACCACACAGAACAGAACAGGCTGGGCTTGTCGCTCAACGGGCTGCAAACAGCTCAGCAATATACTTAAACTGTAGACGGAGACTCTTGAGTCTCCTGACATCAGACTGCAGATTTTAGCTGCGTCTCATACCTTAAAAATGGTTTAAAAACTAGGAAGTCAGTAAAAGTGACATTTGGACGCTCAGCCTCGTCATGGGACACAGACAGAACTGCACGCAGCTCCAGCCGTCTCCGTCTCCGTTTCTGTCCAGGAAGCAAGTTCTGTGCATCCAGCTGCACGGTGTGCAAGGGCTGCGCGAGCCACTCCAAATGTGGCCGTTTCAGGAACATGTCAGGCAAATCAGCAAAATAGAGGGCAAGGGAGAGACAAAGACAAACTAGTGCGAGTGCATGCAGACGCGAACATGCTGACACAACTGTGCAGTGAGCTCAGACCTGAGAAAGTGCTTGAGTGTGACAGACGCAGCCTGTAAAACAACAGTGAGTAAAGGGAAAGGTTGATTCGGGGAAGGGGAAGGGAGGATGCGTGTGTGCTGATGTGGGTTTTAGTCAGCTATGGAAATGGGGTGTGGCCTAAGAAAACCTGGGAGATATTTTCCCCAGAAAATGTCTGATTTTGAGAGGCAGCAGCTGTTATTGAACTAAACTGAGCATCACCGACTGCCCAATTTGAAAAAAAAAAAACAAAAAAAAACTGGCTATTATCAAAACAGTGCAGGCGCTGCTGAGCAGCAGTGAACTCCACCAGCTTCAGTGTCCCTGAACCCCCTGAAGGAGGGGGCTGGTCTTCCCACAGGCAAAAACTCAGTGCAGATACGCTGTACGTGAGCGCGTGTATGCATGTGTGGTCCTGACATATCCCTGAACACTGCAGCCTAATCGGAGGGGGAAATGGAGAGAGGGAAGAACGACAAGTGTGAGTCAAGTTGTCACGCAACGGATGGCGATACACTTGGGGATAGCTCTCGCCGGCCCCGGAGCACAGCTCTTTATAGCAGCAAGCACAGTTCTGACACACTCTCACAAATGCACACAATGAAAGGATGACAGCACTTTGTCGACATTTAGAGAGCAGACAAATAGATTTCAGTCACGTAGGCTATCACATTATATTATTCTTAGTTTATGATTGTTGTCTATTTTAAATTACACAACTGTTTTACTTCAATAATTTTATGTGCATTCCTAAAATGATTTTTTTTTTTTTTTTTTAAATATATTTCCAAGAGAGATCCATCTGCCTCATTTACTTTTACAACCATCCCCAATTCCCACTGGGATGAGTGCGTTGCCGCCTTGTCTCCTGGCAGTGTCACAGTTATGATCAAAAGCTGCCTGTATGGGTGCACAAAAGTGTGTTTGTGTGTCAGCGACATGTGTGGACAAAACAAACGATGAAGCCAACGCCACGCTGTCTTGTGTGTCAGTTAATTATTTTCTGTGCTCCAGATGTTGTCTCAGACCTTAATACACAACTTGAGACTTCGCTGAGGGCGCTGCATTGTTTTGGCGCGCCGGCCCTTTAAATAATACTACAACTAAAGGCGAGGGATGGGGCAACACTGATACAGCAGCCACAGCCTGATGGCAATTATTTAGACATCCGCGTGCTAATTATAATAGAGGATGACAGGTGCCCAAAACAATTTGTACGCAAACTGCCTGTGAGCTTCGGCGTGTGGTTGTCTGCTTATGGTTACAGATAAAGATAGCCGAACAGTCTTGTCAAACAATCCTCCCTTTTGCTTTGAGCTGGGCTGCGTTACAGTTCCGGATGCTGTTAGTGAGATGGTGCAAAGCTCACTGTACCAGAGCCAGGAGGCATGAAAGAGCACAAGAAAGGTAACCTAGGTACCTATTTGTTTTATATGGCCTTTTGACCTTTGTCGTGTAATATGTTTTCATCAGAATTACTATAATTTTCAAATGAGATTGCACAATTGTGGGGACTTTTCCAAGCTGGAAACATTCCATGGTCATGATAAGGAATATATGGGAATTAACAAGAATATATGGCAATCAATGGGTACCGGCTGGAAAATTGTGATATTCGCTGTAACAGGGAACTGTTAAAGACGTATGAGCCCAGTTCCAAGAATGTTGGGATGCTGTTTAAAACAGAATGATCTGCAAACCTCATAAATCCATAAATTATTCAAAACAGAACATAGATAACATATGGCAGACATACGTTTTTGTACAGATTGTTGAGATTTTCCGTTCTGATACCAGCCTCTCTTTTGTGAGGCGCCCCAAGGCTCAATTTTGGGCCCATTACGGTTTCTTTGTATTTGCTTCCATTGGAGTCATTCGTTAGGGGATACAATCTGTCGTTTCAGTGTTTTGTTGACACAATTTTGTTGTGTTTTCATCTGCAAAAAAATATAATAATTCTAATAATTAAACCTGCCATTTAAAGAAGATTTAAAGAACTGGTTGGACAGTAACTTCCTCCAACTCAAAATGTAATACAGGAATTGTTATGTGTTGTTGTGCTGACCAGCTGAGGGACTGAGCTGCCTCTCTCAGGCCCTTGCAGACACTTACTAAACAATTTGCAAAAAACTTGTTGGCCCAAGTAAAGCGTTCCCTAGCTTGTAATGATGTTGAAAGAGTCATACATGCTTTTATAACCACACTGGATTATTGTAATTAGTTGTTTGGATCAGTTGTCTCTTTGTCGGTTGGTTCAAAGGCTGCTTTTCACTGGGACCACAAAAAATTAAATTAAATTAAATTTTATTAATAAAGCAGCAAATCACAACACAACCAAGACTTTTATTTAGGGGATCCCTTTGTCCTGTCCTGTCCTATCATAGTTTCTGTAGATTTATTTAATATTTTGCTGTATTTTCCCAAAACGGGGAAGAAAAAAAGAAGCCTTCTCTGGCAAATCAATATATGCTGCGAAAACTTAGAAACACCTCTAGTTCTCCAACACTCAGAGCCGAGAGGAGACACTGAGCCTTCCCATGAGGTTGAGGAAAGCAGGGGGAGGAGTCAGTAGGTTGTACGGGGTATGTCCAATCACTGAAATCAAGGCGATTGACTTGATGAATAATGAATATGGATTGAATGCCCTCTGCTTGTGTCGCTGTGCAAGGCTGCATTGACTGGAAGACAGAACTAGTGCCGCTGACATGATGGGGTGACTATGTGATGTTTTTGCATGTTTGCTTTTCGTCATTTTGTCTGCCTCTTCCCTTTATTCTTTTCTTGTATGTACGAATGTTTGCATGTGAGTGTGTACGAGTGTGTTTGAGTGTGTTTGAGTGTATGTATGTGCTTCTCTGAGTCTGTGAGAGAAGCATATTGACATCCTCCACTGTGACTCTCTGACTCCTGACAACTCCAATCAGCAGGATGAGTAGGAGGTGGAGGGAGGCGGCGCGAGTCCATGCCAACCCGTTATGATGAGGGTGTGCGTCTCTATGAGTGGACTTGCATGTTGGAGGTAGGAGAGCCAGAGTTTTGCATGCTAATTGGTGCCATCCAGGGACAAAAGTTTATAAGAGGTAATAAAACTTGCCGTTTCTCCATGAAGTGTGATGTAAGTGCAGACGTGATGCTGCAGTTGACGTATTCCAAGTACTGACAGGTCTAGTTTGATGTTTAGATATGAAATTGGACAAATGTAAGATCCAGTTATTCAAATGGCAGCATATAAGATTGGCAAAATGAGTACAACTAAAGGCTAATTGTCATGAACTAAAAAGACAAATGACATTTGAAAAGCATTTGAAAAGATGCGTAAACTAACTGCTTATATAGTAACCAAGTGCCTGTATCTTGCAGCATCATACAACATGTCAGCTCAGATTATGCTGGCAATTATCTATTAACACCACCGCCCGCACTGGGGTTTGTGAGAGTCACATGCCAAACAGTGTGACCGTGCCATTTTCTATCAACAAGGTCCAGATTTAGATTCTGCATTAGTCCCTGCATGATGCCAAGCGCCAGTGTGAATGAGAAACAGCAAAAGCATTGCACTTTGCTTTACACAAACACAAGTCCAGATGGTTTTCTTCTGCTCTCAAGAGGAGAGCAAACCCAATGTTATTCGCACACACATACGTGTGATTTTTAACACGCACCCCAAAAGGGAGGGGGTAGGGGGTGGTGGTGGGGGGTGATGGGGGGGGGTGGGGCATTCAATGTTATTCGCTTTTAGCCAGTTTAAGCCATCCGGTGAATTCAGGCTCCCTTTCCTGTGATCCGCACTAAGACTTGTGTAAATGCAGGCAACGGCTACAGGGCTTTTCTCTTTAACTTGCTTGAAATAAACTTTCGCTGGTTCATCTCGAGGGATCGATCTGACAGAGTGAACAAACTATCCGAAGGGCAGCAGCTGTTTCGTGATGGTAAAGCCAAGGAAAGCCAAGATATGACGGTGCAAAAAGCTTTAACGCCACTGTCAACTCTGCGTCGGAAAAAAATCTTAATCCGTATAAAAAGATCTGGATTTCAAAGCTTACGGCATTGCGAAAGTAGAAAGAAATTGCAGTTCATCGAACAACGACTGAGGATGGCAACCAAAAGGGAGTCAAATCAGTTTTAAGATGTTTACTTTACAGCAGAATAAAACATATTTACATTAATATAAATGCAAACAAAGGGGGGAATAAAAAAATCACAACCGTAACATCACAGGTCAGCAGACCGAGAAGGGAGGGTTGGATTTGTACATTTGCTGCCTCGACCTCTGCCAGGACCTCGTTCCAATAGAGATGTCAGTTCTCCAAGAGTCCTGATGGAGCTCTGGTGAACGTTCCCGTAGCGACATCAGGAATAAGATGACACGAACAGTTTGTGCGTTATCTTCCAAAGACGCTCGCATAATATTCATACTAGTATCAGAAATACTGTCAGATACTTCCAAAATACGGGTACCAGTGAGTATTTACATTTGTTTATTATCTGATGCCATCCAAGTTGTGTCAACAGATTCCCAATTCTTTTCTGTTGCTTTAAAAGGCAGCACACAAAGTCACACGATACTGCCTATGAGAATTCCTGTTTTGAGTTGCCACATGGATGAGCAGTGGCAGGTGGGTTGTTCGACTGAACTACCTGTCTAAGTTAGCATTATGATGGCTGTATCGCGTTATTTTATTTCACTGTGTAACCGGACACCTGCAGCCGCGGCACAGCTTCCCTGGTAGGAAAAACATCCCTGAAATCGCTTTATTTTTGATAAATATTCTTCATCTGACGCCAACTGAAAAATAACTTTGTTTTCTCATTTTAAAAAAGTCAAATTAAATTAAAAATTATAACACTGGTATCCGAGGAGTATTAAGTGTTGGCTCATACCCAAAGTACTGGAGTTGCAAATAAAAAACTGATATCAGAACATCTGTAGTTTGGTGAATCGGGGAAGAGAGGAAATCAGAAGAGGAAATCACACTGTGAATCAGTGCAACATCACAAATTCAAAAGTCTTTAGCTTTTGTTACTTCAGGCTGCAACAACTGCTTTACAAACCAAAATGTTTTCTCCTACGTATCAACACTTTTCTCCAATATAGCCTGTAAGTTAAAAATCAGCCTACGAAGTAAAAGGGCGGGGACTAGCATGGTTCTAGCCAGAACAATCGGGGTAAAGACTGAAAGGGACAGAGGAAGGGTGAAAGAGGTCGAGGCCTAATCTGGCGCTCAGTTTCCAAAGGCAAAAGACTGCGCTTTTATTTCAGAGTGTAGTCTGTCACCCCTAGAGAGCCCTGTGAAAACCATGTGCTGATTTAGCAGACGTATGCTGCAGTCACAGGCCACCCGGTCGGCAGGTAGACCTGCTTTTGCATTCCAATAAGGGTGAAATAAAGGTGTGTACCACACCAGAAGTCTATCATGAGCAATTGAAAATACTGTGCATTTCTAAGGCATGACATATCCACCAATAGGCATTGTTTACAACCAATGTGAATTTCTCTCCCTTTTTTTTCTGCAAGCAATCTCAGGCTTTCAGGCACTCTTTCAAAGGCAAGTAAAACGCATCACATTATAAAGTCCCTGGTCTATTATTACCTTTGCTGTAATGACACATCCCACACAGTCAGTGCCAAAGAGCTCCACCTGGGAACAGGCCCGAGGCACTATGTTACACCAGTTACACTTTAATAACAGCATTGTAGTGATTGAAATCTGAAAACTAAGTGCAAGACCTCATTTCTCTTTTGCTCTGAATACTACGCTGACATCTCGCTGTTTTTTTGCTCACTAACTTCCTCTATTCTCAGGTTTTTTTCTTGCTGAGGTGCTCTAGGGCGACTGCGGAGTCATCACTGGTTTAAACAGGATAATAAAAATTATAGATGAATTATATAATGTGGATATCAAGCACACAATAAAAGGCATATTTTGACCTTGAATAATATGCCAGTATGCACAAGACAATAAGGCTTATTAGTATCTTTTTAAATATTTAACACGGGTACACTGTTTATGCAGTATAATTAATAAAATACCAATGCAGTTTGTAATTCCTCTGCTACATAATTTGCAACACACTTCATTCATTTCTCAATCAGTCATATTTTAAAATATAATATCTGAGTGCATCAGCATCCCCATGGCACGGGTGCAGACAGTCAAGGCAGAATGTGAATCAATCAAACAGCTCTGCACATGGGAGAATATTTAACCCCTCCGCACGCAGCACTCTCAAAGACAACAGCAAAAACTAAACAAATATGATTGACGTGCCTAATCCAATTACATTACCAAACCGTTGTTCATTTAAGATGTACATTAAGCTCCAATTTGAGGAATATTTTTTTGAATTAGCACCGAGTAACAGACTAATTGCTGTGTCTGGTGATTTGTGCTGCATAACTTTATTCATGTCCTGCCAATCAACTCCATTCCTAAATTGGGGGTGGGGGTGGGGTGGGGGGTGGGGGGTGGAGGGTGGTGGTGTTGCGCTGATGCTGTCATCGGAAATCAGATGGAACTGCATCTTTCATGGATGCATGCTTTAAAGTATAGTGTGCACAGAATGTCCATATCAGTGTATGGGGCCTTGTTTACATTTGTTTATCCATATTTAAGAGCCTTGACATTTACCAGAACTGATTTTTTTTTCCCACAGTCTTGCATTTGTTTGAACATACAACGACGATGACTCCATAATCCTATTTTAATTAGAGAGATGTAGCAAGCATGCTAAGCTCACACGCTCTATTCCCTGCAGCGATGCCACACTGGCGAGGAATCAATCACCAAGGCACTGGTTGCCAGGGAAACGAACAGGGGGCTTCTTCACTACTGTCTAAGTGGTAAATGATTGCCAGCATAACTCATTGGCAGATGTGAAGAGTTTTTATCTGTCTGCGTGCCCCCCCCCCCCCCCTTCCCCTCCTCCTCCTCCTCCCCCTCCCCCTCCCACTCCCCTCGTTGCATATCCTGAGAGTTAATTAAAAGCAGCCGACATGAAATACATTTAAACGGGAGTAGAAATGAAACACACGGCACAAATTGAATTCCCATGTCAAGGGGTTTGAGGTTGGGCGGCTAGGTGAGGAAGGGGGGGGGGGGGGGGTTTGGGGGAGCAGGACTGCAGCAATACTGAAAAATGAACACGTGGCGTGAGTGAGGTGTGAAATGAATATAAACATTCAATGTGCCTGAAGAGACTGGTGGAAGGAGAAACGAAGGGAGGGGTGCAAAGAATCTGGAAGGTTTCAGGATGTTGACTGGAACTCCTTTTCAAACCACATCTGAAGAGATGTTTGTCCGACCCCCGTACTGAACATGTGGGAGTGGCCAGCTGCACGGAATAACCAATAAACTGTAACGACGGAACACTACTGGAATACTGAGAAGCACAAAAATTCGCTGGAAAGTTGCTGGAATAGAACACAGCGGCCCGTCCCCGGATTTGTCATTTCGACATTTCCACTTTCACGGGAGGTCATTCACAGTGGATTTTGCAATGCGAGTGAATACAGATGAAGACAGCCACTCCTGCACGACTGCTGTTTATATTCAGCTTCACAAAGAGGAAAACCTTGCAATGAAAATATACAACTAGGTGAAGACAACAAAAACTAAACAAAAATACAATTTTTGAAAATAAGACTCCCGTACAGATGATCTCTGCAACACTTTTGTTGTTCAAGACATTAAATGAATGTTTTTACAAAGTTTTTCTGCACTTACCTGGTGTAAGTAACTGTTGTCTTCTTTTTAATTTTGTCAGATTACCTTTCACAGACACTTGTGCTCAGTTTTAGCTTTCTGAATTCATAATGAAAGCAAAATTGGAAGAGCACCCTGCAAAGAGCCGCATCGTTGCCTTGCAGTGTTTGGCGAGTAGAAATTAAAACTGTCTGATGCCTCATGAGCCAAACTTTAAATCCAACGTGCAGCATTTTTAAGATAAGTTGGGGAATTGTCTCCCTTTCAAAGGGTGAGATGCCGAGATTAATGTCAGTTTAATTTTTGTTTGATATATTATCAAGCTCTAAGAAAAACCCAATTTTTTAGGACATTTTTCCATCTGTTAATGTTCATTAATTAAGCAATTCAAAGTTTATTAAAAAATGCAGGTTTGACCAAAATTAAGTGACTAAAATGAGTTTATTGAATCACTTGGCAACTATTTAATAGTTCAAGGACTTTTTAAATTGAATAAGCTTCCAGCCGAATATCCGACATTAAAGATTTAAAGGATTGTCAGCCCAGTATACAAGGAGTTACAAAATTAACCGTCATGTTAAGTCATGGATGATATCATCAAGGAGCCTCTTTTTTTTTTGTCCTTCCTAAATCGTAACTGTCAAACCTCGAAAGACAAAATCTGAACATTTCTCAAGCCTGACTTTGTCCTGTGAGCATTTTAGAGCACTTGAAATGTCTTGAGCCCTACAAGGATTCTCCAGCTTCCTCTTTGTAAAGCAGAGCAGACATCACATTTCATTGCAAATGAAATGGTGTGCACACCAGCAAGCTCAGGTCGTCCATCTGGCAGCAGGCACCGGCTGTCTATCCACTGGGATCATTCCTTCCTACTCTTCTGCTTCTCACTACTGTCTCTCCAATTAAAAGTTACACATCAGCCTCAAGTCTGAGCCAGACTTCCAGATGGTTGGAATGATAGAGCTCACTTTTCTCTTCTTGCATTGTCAGTGGAGAAATCTGGTACCTGTGTTTCTTTTTTCCAAGAGTGCTGTACAGTTAGATGGTTGCCGGATGCTTTGGGAATTGAGCCACGTTCCCGTGCTTAGTTAAATTCCAAACTTCGTTAATACAGAGCCATATTTTGTCCTTTGTTGAAATGACTGGTATTTAACTATGCTTTTACCCTTTGAGAAAAGACTGTAAGACACCCAGATATTCTTTTTTTTTTTTTAAATGATAAAAATGTCAATTATAGCTCCTGAAATTGAGGTAATGTTCATGCATTAAACTTTAAAGCGCAGGAATTAAGCAAATTAAGAGCCAAGCATTTAATGAATTGTTGGCTCACACATCAAATATTTGTCTGCGTAAAGCCTCAAAAAGTTTCAAAACAAGTTTGTTTTTCCACTTAGCTACAAGGCTCTGGGATAAATGATGTTCTCAGTGACCGAAATCACAGGAAATACTTGCCAGCTTTTATTTTACCATAACAGTGTCTCGTGTGTTATCCCACATGCTTATGTGCACCTGACAGGTAAATCCCCATGGCTGAGTGTTCCTGCTGCTCTAATGCGTCCTTGTGAAAATCGCTCTGTGCAAGATTGACCATCACATCTCTTGAGAACACAAGACTGCAGCCTTTGTAAGATACCAAATCAACAGTAAACAACAGAGAACATAATCTCAGGAAGCTCAGACTGAGCAACGATGCCACAAAGAAAAGCGTCTTGTGTTTGTGTGGTGAGCTCTACATCGGAGTATCCATAGATAAAGTTTAATTCACACAGTCCAACGTGGAAGACTTTTTATGGTGTTCCAGCTTTATTAAACAGTGGCCACAGTCTGTGTGACGTCATTATGTTCAGGCGCTTTATAATTTTTCATCAAGCATGATTTTTATTTTTGTTCTCAATAAGATCTGACTACATATCAGTTTTTCAGGAAGGTGGGAGTATAAACACTTCCAAATGGCCTTATCGTGACCTCCGTGTGGCCGTGGTTTGTGCCGTGAAAGCGCTGTAACCTCAACTTTGACCCAACTACGGGCGGATTCCACATGTTTGAGCTAAATATATATCAGACATGCAAACATGACTAATATTGACTAACGACGCTACGGACCGTTGTGTTAAGGCTTGTGATGCAGCATTTGGCCAAGACTGAAAACAACATTTGTGATCATAAACTGAACTAACTGAAAAATGATGCAATGTAATCTGGTGTCCATCAGCGTATGTAAAAATGACCTCAGTTTGTAACGTCACCCAAAGGAATGAAAACAGCATGACGAGATAAAAGCTGAGATTGTATCGATTTTTTGTGCTATAAAAATATAGACTCAAAAATGCCATTTACGTGATCTAGTTTCACCTTTTGAAACGAAACACTGGAATTTGGTGCATATTTCTGACCAGCCCTAAAGGCAGAGAGTTGGGATCTACTTCTTTGCTGTCTGATCCAATTACAAAAGTCTGAAAATCGAAAATAACATGGTCAAAATGTTAAGTCATCAAGCAGGATCTTAATAATTTATAGAGTAAAAAACATATTTTACAATAAAAACCCCAAGAGATTATTTGTAAAAGGTTTAAAGCAATAATTTTGAGGGATTTCTTCCATTGAGGGCAACATAACAGCAGTGAAATGATAAATAGGACTAACGGATGGGTTTCAGGTGGAAGTGGGACTGCATCAAGGATTAGCACTCATCCACTTTTCATATATCATGGTGACAGATAAATTGAGAGATGAGGTCAGACAGAAGTCTCCATGGAGTATGATGTTTGTCCGTGACATTGTGGTCTGCGGTGAGAGTGGGGAGCAGGTGGAAGCAAACCTGGAGACGTTAAGATTTGTGCTAGAAAGAAAAGGAAAGAAGGTCAGCCACAGCAAGACAAGATTACATGTGTGTACATGAAAGAGAAGCAGGCAGAACGTTGAGGATGCAAGGACTAGAAGGGAAGAAGGAGCCAGAGTTTAAATACTAGCAGCGGTGGGGGTGGCAGTGTGGAAGATGTTTCTGTGGTTGTGAATGATGGGCATGGATATGTTTAGGAATACGCATCTCAGAGGAGCAGCCTGGGTTAAATGTCTTGGAGATAAAGTAAGAGAGGCAAGATTGAGCTGGTTTGGACACATAAAGAGGAGAGATAGTGAATACAATGGTAGAAGGATGATGGAAATGGAGCTATTCCAAGAGAAGATTTCTGCTCTGATTTTTGTTAGAGTTGAACTCGTCGTTCTGTTAAAATTAAAGATTTCAAAATATGAACGTGTTCTCTCTAAGCTGAAAACCATGATCTGTCCTACACCTAACCATGTTCGTCCTCAAAACGCTGACTG
>CM026212.1:22325601-22335601 GCA_014839995.1 Xenentodon cancila
TTAGAATAAGATATTAAAGTAATGCGGATTTCAGGTGCTTTATAGGTGACTGCAGGTATGTACACATATAATTATGAGGAAAAATATGAATTAAATGGTTGTATAAGAACAATAAAACATGTACAAATATTTTATGTATTATTTCTTAAAAGACAGGTTTATCATCCAAAATAAATTATGACTTTCTAAAATATGTTAATTATTTTTACACAAATAGATTGTTTAATTCTGCTGGTTGGCTACATAAAGTTAAAAAAAATGATGTAATATCTGGAAATTAATAATAAAATCCCTTCATGAAATTTAAATGTCTATGTAGATGTTCCAATGTAGAATAAAATGATCTAATAAAAGAAAATGAAGTTAGATATGTTGAAGCCATTTGATGCAAATGTATTTTTACTTTTCTTTATCAACAGGCTGTCAGCGTTCTTTGGATCTTTTTTACTTTGTTATTTGAGATGCCCACAGCCGCGTAGTCTAAAATTAAAAACAGAGAATAGCCTAATTTTAGCTGCTTTATGGTTTTTTTCTCCGGCTCGAGCTCTTAAGAGCGGTGGGACATCAGCCTGATGTCCAGCAGTGAAGCAGTTAAATCAGAAGCTGCTGGCCTCTCGGTTTCTCAGGTGTCAGAGGCAGAACACTCGACAGCAACGGATCCTCCAGAAGTCTGCGAGGAAGAAGAAGAGGAGGAGGAGGAGGGAAGAGGAGCCAAACTGAGAGGATGAGGCTATGTTGAAATTAAGACGGAGAGGAAAAGAAACAAGAGACAAGACTGCACAGTTATCAAAAAGAAGAGCAGAAATGATAGATGTAAGTGATGCGCACACATATAAACGCATCTGGAAAGGATTTTTGTGTGCTCCTGAATTTGAACAATTTGCACGCAGGTTTTAAAGGCAAACGTGTGAAACTCCATAGAAACTGCAGGACAGGTATGAGTGTGTCATCTTACTCTGTGGGGTGGCTGTCTATTGTCTGAGCTAAAGGAGATACAGTTACACGGGCATCAACCCTCGGAGCTGCTGCACGAACACGCACTCATATGATACAGAGTGAGAAGAGCAGGTGTAAACGGAGCTCAGGCTGCGCTTTCAGCCTTTATTCCTCCTCATCCAGGTCCAGTTAAAGAAATGACAACACAGAGCTGAGTACCAGGTGGAGATGCCCCAAACGCCCCCGACCGGGTCAGAGGAACCACAAGGACTGGGTTGCTGTGGAAGCAGCCAGACGGCCTGGAAGAGCTGACCCAGGTTCACGGGACAACAGGACTCGAATGGAGAGCTCTGAAAACTGGATCCTCTGAAGGACTGACCCATGTTGGTTTACTGCTGGAGCTTAACACAAAGCTGGATTAACGTCTAAAAGGTGAAAAACACTATTATATATTTATAAGATAATCCCTGCTTGTTTTAGTCACTTGACGTAGAACATAACGGTCCGATCCACATCTGAGAGTAACAGCAACACGGCTCAAAACTGGGTGCCGAATTTGAATTGTATTTTTTACTTTATCAGCGCGTTAATGACGTAGACTGATGTTTATTTATCTGGTTTTACTCAAAGATTCAAAGCAGAGCCTTGTTGTTTTTAAAGTTGGTGAAAGCCAAACTTCATGTTTTGATCCTGCCAAAATGAGAGTTTTTATTTATTTATTTATTTATTTTAGTTTTGGCTGGTGCAAATAAACAAAGTCTTACAAGTAAGAACTTGACATAAATTCCTGTGAGTCAGACGGGCCAAAGTCCTGGTTAGTCAAAGTGAAGGTTGTCACAGCCGGTTGCTGGTCCATTCAGGACCTTTGATGTCAGTGCTAAACGAAGGATTAATTACCACTTTTTTTGTCACTGTCAAATACACCAGACTGCTTTTGAAAAGTTTTATCTCAACCAAGCAGCTTTTTCATTTGCTTAAACCCACATAAATATGCGAGTGAAGCAAAAAAATCAATAATAAATGAAAAAGAAACTGAATGGGAGAAAGTGAGAATTTGTTTTTTAACCTTCTGAACACTCGTCAGATGATCAGGTGACATTCTGGCACCTTCCTCCCCGTGAGTTTTGTTTGTTCGCGAGTTCATGCTCCAAACTGACATCAGAGTATAGTTGCTCTCAGCCTCTAATATCGAACGAGGTCTTTGACACTAAAGGAAATTTAATCATCAGTTAATATACAGTAGGGTTCCTTTGCCATCATGTGAATAAGTGCATGTTTTATCAGCAGCATCAGTGTTTGGCACAGCAACACACACACACACACACACACACACACACACACACACACACACACACACACACACACACACACACACCACTTGCACTCTGCACATGCCATGCTTCTGCACAGCTTTGCACACAAGCATCAGTTTCAGTCACATACGCACACGCGATGCTGACTCGAGGAGTCCAGCAGGTCATATCACTGATGACTAAAACTGTACACACACACACACACACACACACACACACACACACACACACACACACACACACACACACACACACACACACACACTGATAGCAGCCAGTCTATACAACTCCATGTGACAACATCATGAAGGCAAAACTAGATTCAGTTTCTACATGTTTAGTGGTTCCTCAAAAATCCAGACTAATCCAGTTTTACTATCCAAGTTCAAGTTTGTCCTTTTCTCACACACATCACTGTTGGTGTTATTGTGAAATGTTTAAATCTTACAGTAAGATGACATCAAAATAGTCACATGCTTGTGTGCTTCAGCAACTAAACAATTTACTGCACATATTCTCAAAATCAATGTCAAGCGTTTAACTTTGACTTTTCATATTTAAAATTAGATATTAGTTTTAAACTGAGGACAGACAATATTATATTTGAATAGAAGCGTTTTACTACTTGAAGCCTGATTTTTAAGTTATGTTGACAACACAATAATATTCCACAACAGTATGGACATTTCAGAAAAATTTAAAAAAAAGGCAGCATGGAAAAGGAGGGGAAAAAAGAGGAAAATAAAGCTGAAATGATGAGATCAACATTGAAGGAGCCGAGCTGATGAGATGGTTGCTGCGTTTCTGATTCCTGTTTGCAAACGCTGCGGAGATGAATGAGAAGAGGACGTGCCGACAGATGATCGACGGGTCAACACATCCCCCACCTGGGACGTGTTTCCGCTCTGTAGACGTTCCCGAAAATTCTCGTTGCAGGGCCATTGCTGATAATAGAGACACGTGCTTATGCTTTAGGCCCCGGAAAAGTACCCTGGACCCCCTCTAACGAGGGGGGACGCTTCAGCGCGTCTCCTAACACTCAGTTGGATTCAGTTCAGTTCACCTGTATTCGTATCAGGCCACAGAAGACAATGCAGTCCAATCAAAGACAGTCCAGTTCACTAAAATCATATTCCAATTCAGTTCATTCTGAAAGAGTCCACGTTCAAAATGTTTATCATTCAACGTAAGTATCCAGAAGTGATATTGTTACATAAAGTAGGTTCAAAGGCTTAGAAAGGTGTTTGACATGTATTGAACTGCGAACCCATCACTGGTTCACTTTTCATCCATCAAATTGTTGAAATTATCTGTCCTATTTACTCTTTTTTTTTTTTTTGTTTTTATTTCACCTCATTTTAGGCCCAACCAGGATGCTTGAACGAGTGACTGGCTTCCAGGGCCAGAGCTTTCACAAGCTCAGACGGGCTTGCCTTCGACGAGGTGTGCTCTTCAAGGATCCGCTTTTTCCCACCACCGACCAATCCCTCTTTTACAAGAGGGCATCCCCGCCAGGACTGACTTGGAAGAGGCCAAGGGTACATACAGTAAAAAGTCCCTAAATATAACACATAACTCACTGGTATAAAAACACGCCCTCAACCTGGCTGCTATTTTGTAATATCTGTGAAACCAACTCAAACAATTTAAGGTAGATCATTTATAAATATTTACGCCCTCTTGCCTGCTCTGAAACAAGTGGCTGCCTCATTATGTTACATCTGGACAGGTCGGACTAATTGAAGCACTTTTCTATAATGGGACCGGCATCAGGCAGTGAAACCTTACGCCTGATGGAGTGGGTGTGTGCACGTGTGTGAACAGTTTAGAAAACGCATCAGGCATTTTAAATAGCCTTGGTGTTTTTAGCACAGTGTTGTGATGGGTGTAACTTACTGTAAGTGTGGGTATTAATTGCAGCTATACAAAGACATGTATACTTAGATAAAAGCAGTGCACGCCGAGTTTTAGATTCAAGGTTAAATGTATTTGTGTCCAGAGTATTATTGGATTGAAGACATGCTCGTGTTCAGCATACAAACTGGCACACGCAGTCGTCAAGTGTATTTTTTGAGTCCCAGCGTGCTTCTGCATGAATAGGAGATAAATAGTTGGTCGTTCCCCCAACCCCTGCATCTCCCCACAAAGAGCAGCATCAGGTGGCAGTGAATGCAGAAGTGCAGTTGCGTGAATGACCAACAGGGGCGCTGGCTGCAAAAACAAATCAAGCTCCACTGACACCCATGTTAAAAACCCATGTTGAACCTTCCAGCAAAAATAAACATATTTACAACCCAGTAAAAACAAACAAACAAAAAAAAGGTTATATAACTTATTGGGTAGATTAATATAAGGCCACAAATTTGTTGCAGGACGGTGAATTTTTATGTACCACATAAGATAAAATTATATAAAGCCACAAATGTATTAATTGTTAGGGGAGTCGTCTTCTGATTGACAGCTGGCAGAGCCAATGCCCTGCTGCTGGCCACCTATTGGCTATACCAGCCTTTGGCTACTTGGTCTTAACTTGGTGCATTAAAGACCTTTTACAGCAGTAATTATTACTGCTGTAAAAGTGTGTGCTAAGCTTTCACTTCTCCTAATGTGATACCCCACTACATTAATTTAAATTAATTAAATAACAGATAGTTGATAATGCTCCTTTCAGGTATTTCAAGCGTGTATCAGCAGGGAATTGGATGATAAGTTGACATCTGCTACCTCTCTCTGCAGCCACGAAACTCACTCATTTCACTATCGTACGCGTCCAGTTCACAATCTCAGTGACCTCCTTGGCACTAGAACATAATACCCTCCCTCTTAGCGAGGGCCGCTGTCTTCTCTAGAGTTACAGCAGGAGAGGTTACGACCACCGTATGTGCTTCATTTTGCATGTAGGTGCTTGTGCGTGTCCAGCAGCGGTTCGACCGTTACCTGATCCTAAGATCAACAGGTCCACGCAGACGGGATCTGTCCACTCAGCAGTGTCCTGCGAGCCTGACTCAGCTCGCAGGACTCATAAAACAGTGTAATGATACTAACTGCTGCTTTCACATGACACACGTTTATTCTACAAGTCTGAGGGTTTTTAAAGGTGGAATAACTGATGTAAGATCAATGTGAAGGGATTGCTTCTAGATGTAAGCACAATTTTGTAAGTCTGCATAAGCTGTTTGCAGTGTTTCTGTGACTTTCAGGTGTTTGTTTTTACATCAAGGTCCATGTGTTTGGTCTCAGCTTCTCCAGAATGAGGTCAAAGGACCAACAACTTTAACAACACCAGCAGCAGTAGCATACATTTCAAGTTGTTCCACATACAGTATTTCTGAAACTGCCATCAAGAGGTATCGTCTTGCTGTATACGTGAACGCATGCCAGGACCCGAGGCCCAGCAGACGGCAGCACCCATCCGGGGTGGAGGGGGGTGACAGGAAATTACTCCATCACTGAGAGAAACACTCATTTCTGGTAAAATGTAGAATCATCCATTGGCTTCAGATTACCAGGAGTAAACCTACCCAGGCAGAGGGAGAGCGAGACCTCAGCTGGGATGGAGTCCAACCTGGAAGCGTCGGGCTTTCAGCCGAAACAAACCCCAGACGGACCATTTCAGGTTTAATTTGTCCATTTCTACTGAATGCGGTCTCTCTTTTCTGGCGCCACTCTAGGAGATATGTAAAGACCCTCGTCTGTTTGTGGATGGCATCAGCACTCGTGACTTGCACCAAGGCAGTTTGGGTAACTGTTGGATGGTGGCCGCTATTTCATGCCTGGCCTCCGAGCCGTCGCTTTGGAAGAAGGTCGTGCGACCACAATTTACTTCCTTCCATAATTTCCTCATTTCCTTATTGCCTTTGTATCTCTCCTTGTCCCCTTATTGTCATTATTCCTTCTTCCAGGTTATTCCCGACCATACGGATCAGGAATGGAACCCAAAGCGTCTTGACCTGTACGCCGGAATCTTCCATTTCCGGTTTTGGCGCCTCGGTCGTTGGGTGGATGTCGTGGTGGATGACCGTCTGCCAGTCAGTGGGGACGGGGTGCTGCTCTTCTGCCGCTCAGCAACACCCAGAGAGTTTTGGAGCGCCCTGCTGGAGAAGGCTTACGCCAAGTGAGTAGCCGCCAAAAGCATCAGGCAGTGTCTGATGGACAGGTGGAGTTTTCCATCCTTAAAAATCAATCATCAATATATTTTGAAAGGAACTGTTCATTTTCTCAACTGGACAACAGCATCTAAATTTAGAGAGATTAGTATTACCAACACCTGCATTCTTCTTTTGAATTCAAGCAGTCTGAGAGTCTTTAAATATAAATAATGTAGCCTGGAAGGCTCCTAAATTAATTCAGTTTCACTTCTGCTACTATCAAGCGCCAGTATCTGGACTTTTCTTTCACATGTGCATTTTGTTGTCCACAACTACAGAAACAAACAAACAAAAAGACAAAGTGGGCTGTGATTCAGTTCAGCTGCCTCACTCTTCTGTTTTAGATTAAATGGCTGCTACGAGGCTTTGGAGGGAGGAAACACGGCGGAGGCCCTCATCGACTTCACCGGGGGGGTTTCAGAGCCTCTCAGTTTGGACCGTGAATCCCTCAGCCTGAACAGCAGCCAGAGGAAGGCGCTCTTTCAGACATTAGCAAGGGTCCACGAACGCAAATCCCTCATCACCTGCTCCATACGGGTAGGACTTTAATATTTTGAAACACTGAGGGTCTTCAAATCTTCAAAAGTACGAGTTTAAACCTTCCCAACGTTCGTATTTCTCAGCCAACTGACGGGGAGACTGTGGAATCAGTGTTGGACTGTGGGCTTGTGAGAGGACACGCCTACGGGATGACGGCAGTGAGGAAGGTGAGGCTCGGGGAGAGGCTGCTGACGACAGGCGGGGCACCCCGACTCTTTATGGTGCGCATGAGAAACCCATGGGGGACCTCGGACTGGACGGGCGCCTGGAGTCAGGGGTGAGGGCGCTTTTAACCCTTTGTTCTGGCTTCTACCACATGTCTGACTGCTGAGTACTTTTTGTTGGAGCTGTGGGACAAAAGCCTCAGCCGACATTTAATAATGTCTGTGAGGTTCGTAACATTTTACAATGCTTTTCTAGCTTTTCTGGCCAATTTCAGACATTTTACAATAGTTGGGGATTTATTTTACTAGGTAACATCTGCTGTTTACATTCTGAAAGTCCCAGAAAATCTGAAAATGGACAAAATGGACCAATAAAGGTTTCCAGAAGGCGAAACACTGCTTGTATATTTCCTTTACTGTCATCTGTGTAATTACACAGGTCTGTTTTCTGTCGTTACCTGCAGGTCAGAGCAGTGGCAGCAACTGAATCGTGCCGAGAGAGAGAAAATGGGACTTATTGTTCGTGATGTCGGGGAGTTCTGGTGCTTATGATTATATTATCTTAAATTAGAAAAAAAAATAAATAAATAAAATGTTTTAAAAAAATCCAGTTGAATTCATGCTCGTCTATTCGCCCTCAGGATGGATTTCCAGGACTTCTGTTGCTACTTCACAGACGTGGTGGTGTGCCAGCTGGTGGAGAGGACTCTGCTGTGGCCGAGCTCACACTGGAGGGAAGTGCAGTGCTACGGGGAGTGGGCTCCTGCTCCCACTGGCCCTGGAGTACCTCCGTCCACCGTGCGCCACAGTAGCATGGCTCTGATCTTAAATAAGAACTTTAATCGCGGAGGAGTCAAGCGGCAAGGCACTCGAAAAGAGACCAGGCTGGGAGAGAGTCAACAGGAGAGATCAACAGGAAGAAGATGTGATCTGGATGAGAGTGGAAAGAACATGGCACAGAAAAAAAATGTTGGGGAGGTGAATGGAGTTTGGGAGGCACAAACTGACAGGAGGAGTCGATGTGGGGGGTGCATGAACCACAGGGACACCTTTTTGCACAATCCACAGGTACACCTAAAGTAGAAAAGTAGAAACTTGTCTAAACTGCGCACAAAAATATTGAAAATGCTTTTGTTAGTTCATGTTTGAGGTGCAAGGCAAGGAGGAGGAGGTGCTGATCTGTCTCCAGCAGGAGGACAGGAGGATCTGGAGGAAAAACGGCAGGGGAGAAAACCTGCCGATTGGCTTCGAGGTGCTGAGGGTGAGCAAGCCAGAGAACAAAAAGTAAACCAATTCCTTTACAGGTCTTCAGATATTAAAAAACTTTGTCTTTTTAGGTGGAGGTGAACCGCTGCAGCCGGGTGCAGTGTGTGGTGGAGCAGGCGGCCAGCTCTGTCTACATGGACTCCCGCAGTGTGACATGGAGGGGGGAGTTGGCTCCGGGCCGTTACGTGGTGCTGCCCACCACCTTCCTGCCGGGTGCCACCGGACGCTTCCTGCTGCGCCTCTTCTCCCACTCTCACATCAGACTCTGGTGGGTGAGAGATGTTTGTGTACATGATCCACTAGAGAAGAAGAACTGGACAAAACTCCCCGCCATGCAAAACGAGGTTTTCAGAACAACGCTGTTGAAGCCTCTTTTTCATTGTACTGTGTGGTGTCGTGTTATAGAGGGGTGGGACAGAACATCAGAAACGATTGCAGACTACCAGGGCTCACTGGAACCCCCCAAAATGAAAATCTATCCCCACAAACAATGACATCCTTATCGTTAGAATGTTTCTGTGTCATCTGGAAAACCTTTTCTCAAAACACATAATTTTTCTCAGCGTGCCACTCCTCTTACTTCATTTTTTATTTCTTCCATGAAGGGAATTGAGGGAAGACTTGCCACCACCCTCTTTGCTGCAGTGTTTTCTACCTCCGCCTACAGTGGTGACCACAGTTCATCTCCGCAGGGCATCAGGACTCAGCGCTCCCAAACAGACCGGTGAGTCAGGACAGCTGCCATCGCACACTTCCCACAGAAAAGTAAAGGTTGGGATTTGTGTCGTTTTAAATCACTTTCGTATTCTCTCATGTCCTTGTGATTGGATCCGCGTGGAATGTAACTTGGTTTCCTCTTTTGTCTTTACGCCAGCTCCAGATGTTTATGCTGTGGTGCGATGTGAAAGCAACTCTGTGAGGACACGGGTGTTCAAAGAGGACGGAGACCCCGAATTCAACTTGAGAACCATCTTCTATAGAAGATTTCCCAACACACACATCTCTGTTGAGGTTAGACACTGTCACGCTCCCTGGCGTACGCTCATGCATATGAGGACATGCAGTCTCATCACACTGCTGTGCATTCACAGTTATGGGGCAGAGGTCCGCTGTGGGATTCGCTGCTAGGAGGAGCTCGACTTCAGGTGACTGAGTCTGACAGGAGCCGGAGCCAAGTGATCGATCTGCGAAGCAGTACGTCGCGCTCAGGATTCAAACCTCGCATCACTGTTGAGACGAGCTCCAGCATATGCCTCACTGATTTGTAGCAGCGTGTTTCTGTTTGTCCTGGTAACTATTATCCAAATAGGACCTGATGAAGAGCAGCAACAAGACTGTTAGACTGTTTGAATAAAGATCCCAGCCAATATTTGTATATAGGGCCAATCTCAGATAGGTGACCCTGCTCCATCAGGCTGAAATGCTGTTGTTCTCAAATACGTCCATGTTCTTATATCCTCCCATATCATCCTCACAGTTCCAACATGGACTTCACTGAGCTCCTGAGAGCGACCCACTCTTTCACAAATAGTTGTAAAAACAGTCTGAATGCCGAGGTGCTTGATTTTATACACCTGTGACCATGGAAATGATTGGAACACCTGATTACGATTATTTGGATGGGTGAGTGAAT